>NSMO01000048.1:0-42681 GCA_002588565.1 Coelastrella sp. UTEX B 3026
ACTTGTGACACAAACAACATCTGATTGTGAAGGGAACAGTGGTCAAACACGGGAACCTGCAGCAGCAGCAGCAGCAGTCCCTCCATCACTTGTGACACAAACAATATCTGATTGTGAAGTGAACAGTGGTCACACGGGAACCTGCAGCAGCAGCAGCAGCAGTGACAGTGGCAGCAGCAGTGGCAGCAGCGGCAGCAGCAGCAGCAGCAACAGCAGCAGTGGCAGCAGCAGCAGTGGCAGCAGCGGCAGCAGCAGCAGCAGCAGCAGCAACAGCAGCAGTGGCAGCAGCAGCAGTGGCAGCAGTGGCATCATCAGCAGCAGTGGTGACCAGTTCACGTGCTGGGTTACTGGACACCAGGCATCACATGAAAATGCATTCATACTGTGCAAGCTGTGCAGTGCACTTCAAGCAGAATTTACTGCAGTAGAAGCCCGACCACTTTGATTCACAATCCCTTGGAACTTTCTACTACTGTTAAAGCCTTGAGTAGGCCTTACTATAAGTGTGTGGCAACATTACCCTGAAGATAGAAATATGCTGTCAGGATAAATTCTTGCTGCACATAAGTTACACTCCGGATTGGATTGTTTGGATAGAAGAGGCCAGAAAGTTGCAACCAACCCGTGTTCCTGCTGGTGGAAGTCTTGCTCTCAGTCCATCAACACCTGGCTGGTGGCACTCTTGCTCTGTTGTGATTCACCGCTTCATAGAACAAAAAAAGGCTCTGAGAATGAAGAATCCATCAGCACCATGCAGGACATATCTAAACAATCTGGATGTTTTAGGGAGGCAGTTTGACCCGACCTGTGTTCCGGCTGGTGGCACTCTTGCTCTGTTCTGATTGGCCGCTTCATAAAAGAACACACCTCGTTGGAATTGTGTCTCAGGCGAGTCGATACAACCAAACCTGCACACACACGGCAGGGGGGCAGCAATGCAACATGTTAGGATAATGGTTGTAATACATAGATGTCTGCATTATGCGAGTATCTGTATTACGTGATTGTCTGTGCAACCTAAATGTCTGTAGTACATGATATCTGTATTGATAATGCCTGGAAATTTGCAGTATACAGATGGGCCATGCTGGTCTGGCAATCGCTTCAGACACTATTATGCTTTACATGGAGTTTGTCGTGTCGAAAAAACACAGCAAAAAGGTCTTCGAGTGTTTCTTTACGCTTCAAAGAAGTAAGAAGTATACCAGGTCTTACCCACACACACACATAAACCGAAACACAGGGCATGCTTCGCTTTAAACCCTTTGATAACTGGAATCCTCCAAGATAACACTGCATGAGATGCTGGTCCCCAACACAGAGAACATGTGGCTACCCCACAAGATGCTGATGTTCTTTGGAAGGCGTTCTCTAGTACAAACTTCATGAGATGCTTTTCTGATGTAAACAAAACGTTGCGTCCTAACAAACATCATGATTGATTCTTACTTTCTATGTCTCCGATGTATCTGTAAGCCAATGTTGGGATCAAAGCTGATGGCCATAAACAGTTGTAGTCCGTGCAGTAGTATCTGGCCCAGGGGGGAGTCAGGAGCAAGCTTACCAACACTGGCAAAACCATGAGGCCTGGGAGCAGCAGCAGCAGCAGCAGCAGCAGCAATGAGCACGAACAAATCAAGCGAGGCTGTAGGACATCAGGTGGCCATGGGCACAACACTTGTAGACCATGTAGCAGGACCTGATACACTGTAGACCTGATACTATATATATAACTTTCATCTGGGCGTATCCTTTGTTGGTTGCAATCGGTTTCCTATTGGGTGTGGAGAGTACCATTCTAGATGGTGAGGTATCCACTGTAACTTCTCTCTCTCTCTCTCTCTCTCTCTCTCTCTCTCTCTCTCTCTCAAATAAGCTACCCATCAGCCATAGCTCTATGGCCATCGGCCCCACGCCCTATTTCAGAGGCGGAAACAGCACCCAAAGCAGTGATTCTACCACTGCCATACTTGCATCGAAGGCTCAAACCCCAAGCATCCATCAAATACCGAGTGATGTAAGGGAGCACACACCTGATACTACATATTCCCCGATACAAGTGAGTAGACCTGATACACTGGTCGACTTCGCATTGGAATTGCTTTTCAGAAATACTGCAAAGATATAGTCATCTGGTCTGATCCTTTGTTGGTTTCAATCGGTTTCCTATTGGGTGTGGAGAGTACCATTCGTTTTCGTAAATTGTGAGGTATCCACATACACTTGTAACTTCTCTTTTGGTCTCCAAACAACTTAGTCATCTTAAGGTCAGGGATACGTAATTAGGGGGGTCAAGGACAGGATGAATTATCTCCTCATTTTGACCGCCGGAAGCTGGTTTGCCGGTTCCGGGATGTAGTAGAGATAGTATAGAACACATCTGTCCCAACCGAATCGGATGGGTGTGGGTCACAAAACCAGCACCCCTCTCAATTACGTATGCTGACCTCAAGTTTCAGCAACTTGCTACTGAGTATCGTATTGGCAATAAATAATAGTATTGTGCATGAATTACCTGATGTTGGTCGCCACATGTAGATGAGTGATCAAAGCTTTTGCCCTTTCATCATCAGAGTAGCCAGAGAATGCATCGTCGATAGCAGCGTTTTGAAGTGAATGAATATTTATTGTCCGTGGCATGGTGTTGGTCTTCATAACCTTCTTGTTGAAACCAAGTAACCTGGGCGGTGCAGCAGCAGCAGCAGCAGTCACAGCGGCAGCAGCAGTAGCAGCGGATGGGTGAGGATCAGGCAAGGCCTTTCAGCTGCTTACCAGCAGGAAGCACCGGCACTGCTGCTGGCACCAACTGAACACACTTCTGTTGCTTGCTTGCTTGCTTGCTGGTGCTGCTAACCTATTGCTGCTGCTGCTGCTGCTGCTGCAAAGACTGCTGCCCTTGCAATCGCTTTGCAGTAACAATATGACCACTTGAAAAGCATTGATAAGATGTTGCCCACATGCTCACATCGACCAGCAACTGATCAACACGCAACCACAGGACTTAGACACATGCTGCTACATGCCATGCTGCAGCAAAGAATCTATGTATCTTCTGCTGCTGCTGCTGCTGCTGCTGCTGCTGACCTTATGTTTGATACTATTGCTGATGTGGCATAGCTTTGATCCAACTGCAGTTGATACTTTTATCGTCGATGTCTTCACTGTTCTTTGATTCAGCTGGGTTTTGATTCGATTATCGACTATGATCGGTTTGTTATCTGCTTATTATTCAGCCGGCCAATCGGGCGCCAAAGGTTGGGATAATCAGCGGGCTTCTGATGTACTGCTGCTGCTACTGCTGCTGATGCCGTGGCTGCTGCTGCTGCTGGTGCTGCGCTGCTGCCACTACTGCTGCTGCTACTGCTGCTGCACACCTACCTTGCCGTTGCTGCTGCTGCTGCCGGTGCTGCTGCTTCGTCCAACTGCTTCATATCCATTGGGGGTTTGCATCGTTCAACATAACATCTGTGATCCTTTGCTTGTTTATACATCCAGGTTTCACCCTCGCCAAAAGAATAACGGATGCGAGCACGCCACATTATCTCAAGAAACGCGCCTGCAATGATTATGACAGCAGCAAGGCAGCAGCAAGTCAGCAGCAAGGCAGCAGCGCTCACAGCAGCATTGGTGTCAACTACTTTTTCAGTGTGCGTATCCGGCTGCATAAGCCGGACATAAAAGCGAAAACAGAGAGCGAGTGCTGGACAGGGTTTCATCTGGTCTTATCCTTTGTTGGTTGCAATCGGTTTCCTATTGGGTGTGGAGAGTACCATTCTAGATGGTGAGGTATCCACTGTAACTTCTCTCTCTCTCTCTCTCTCAAACCAAGCTGTTCTTGCATTTCAGCTGCTTTTGTGGTATTGCATGCAATACTTCATGCTGTCTGCTTGGCACGATACATGCGAAAACGCACGGATCATAGAAGATATATTCTGCAATATCAAATCAACTGATGCTGCAGCTTCGATGAAAACGTGTCTCTGTACATCCACGCTTCGCCCCCGTTCAAACAAACAACAGTTGCACTCACTGCTGGGGCTGCTGCTGCTGCTGCTGCGCCTGCCTAACAGCACACACTGCTGCTACTGCTGTTGCTGCTGCTGTAAGCGACACAAACCAACTACGCAAATCATACACTTGATGCGTCGCCCCCGTTCAACCAAACAAGCAATGCATTCACTGCTGGGGCTGCTGCACAGCATACAGATCATCACCCAAACCATACACTGCATGCTCAACTGGATCATGTGAACTGCAATCATTTGGTACACTCTGTCTGTCACATCTGAGGCCAGCAAGAATCACGTCTCCATTCCGTGCTGCTGCTGCTGCTGGCGGCGCAACAGCAGACACTGCTGCTACTGCGACTGCTGCTGCTACTGCTGTTGCTGCTGTTGTAAGCGTCACAGACCAACTACGCCATCCTTACACTTGCCGCTGACCTGGATCGTGTGAGTTGCTGTGTATTGGCAGACTCTGTTTGTATATCTCAGGTCAGCGAGAATCACGTCTCCATTCCCTGCTGTTGCTGCTGCCTGCCCAACAGCAGACACTGCTGCTACTGCTGCTGCTGCTGGCTGCTGCTACTGCTGTAAGCCACGCGGAAATGATAACACTCAAACCTTACACTTGCCGCTGACCTGGATCGTGTGAGTTGCTGTCTATTGGCAGACTCTGTTTGTGAAATCTGAGGCCAGCAAACGATTGCCGCACAGTTTTAGCTCCATCATCAGCCAGCCGCAGCATTGACTCTTGCACTACATTAGCTGTTCGATCTTCCTTATCGTCCTGCAAGGTGAATTTGTAACATAATTCAAAAATTTACTACCTGTTAACGTTGTTGTTTGGCTATACTTGGGATGGTACGTCGTTGCTTGTGAGAGGCTGATTGTTAGATGGTTTGCCTGCTGCTTGGGGCAACCCCAGCTACTGCTTGCGGTTTGGCCTCGGAAGACCTGATAGGTATGCCCGCTGCTTTTGCGTTGAAGTTGTAGATTAAAGCGCTGCGAATTACAGTAGGCCATCATGGCCGCTGTTGCTGTTGCAGAATAAATGGAGCTGCTGATGCTGCTCTAGAATGCAGCATGACACGCTCCCCTGCAACTGCACTAGCTCAAATTGCAATTTAGAATCACAAGGCACTACTCATAGGACATCAAAGTCCCTGTATCACCGAGACAATTGGCATGCAGCTGTAGCTCTGTTGCGTGCTGATGCTGTTGATACTGCTGTTAGGCCGCTCACCGCCTCATCCCTCGCCGAGCTGCCTGGGCGCATGCTTATAGGCGCCCGACCATTCCGTGCAGGTGGCCGCATTGCGCCTGACGCGATCAGTGGCTTGAGGTCGCGCCTAACGATAATACATGGTTGGGCTGGTGCAGGGAGCAGTACAAGAAGCGCCACCTGCAGCCCCGCCTTATCGCAGCGGCAACATTACATATATCTTCAAGGCATGGCTATCTACACGCAAGTGATGTCTACTTGCGCAACAGGATTATGGTCGAACTGCTGGTGCCCGCAATGCCCAGCATGTATCTTGATCAGCTCTCGGACCCCAGCGCAGCAAGGCGCCTTGATTGGCCTGTTGACAAACCTTCAAGCCAGCCAAGCTGAACCCAAGCCGGGAAGACCAGAGACATGTGACACTGTTGGACCGGACCGGGATCACTAGTCCGGGCGAGTGGATTCTTGCATAAACCAACTCCAGTTACCCGATGCCCACAAAACGGAAAAGGCAAGAAGCGCTGACATCCAACCACTAGCAGCAGCCAACCAAGTGCACTGCCTTGTCGCTGTAACACTCACTGAGCCGATGCAAACATTCAGATGCCATGACAACCGCTTGCTTGGGCCCGTTGACGCCGGCACTGCCTGAAACGAGTTGTGAAACCATCGAGCCAACATTTACGACTTCATGAGATTGCCCGCACACAGATACAAAAACCTTCCTACCAGGGCAACAGCACAGCTCATAACCTCAATCGCAATTCTTGCTCACACCCTTCTGCCGGCTTCTAAATCTCTAGGTCCACGCCAGCGGGCGATGCAGTGCTGGCCCCCAACACAGGCGCCTCTGCAGAGCACGCTTTGCTACCCATGTAGCAGCTGTAGCAGCAGCCAACCCTTACCATGCACACATCAACTTGAAACTGCTGTGTGTGTACTGTAAGTTGTACAGAGTGGGCCTACCCTGAACGACAAGTGACAGGAGTCCCTGTATTGGCCACCCCGACAGCACACTGCTGCTAAGGTTGCAAGTGTATCACATGTACACACTTAGCAGCGCACAGCGACAAAACTATGAACCTTGCATGAGCTGCATCACACCATTACTGCATCACATCAACCGCCACCCCATACACAGCTGTAGCACACCACACCATGTAACCGACAACATAAACAACCTTCAAGGTACGTTGGGTCGTACAGGAGGTGCTGTTGGGACCTGGAACTTGGGTGGGGGTGGTACCCCATGTAGCCATGGCTGCTGGAGTGACAGCAAGTGGTCCGGGCAGTAGTAGTAGTCGGCGTCTGGCATGCCAGCACAGCCTAAGTGCATCAACACACTGCAGCCAGGAACCTGCGGACACACAGCAGAGGACACACTTTGGTTTAGCACGAGTGAATGAATGAAACTCCGCGCAGCGCTTTCAGGAATGCGCCAGCGTAAGTTGAGAGAGGGTAATGTGTGTGTCGGGGCGACTTCACAATCCCTACCGTTCTGGCTAAGTCTTAGGCACGGTAAACATCAAAGTAATTTATTGCAGTCTGGGCACTAGTAGGAGTTGACATCAGGCGCACCACTACAACCCAGTTGCACATAGCACACTGCAACGAGGAACCTCAGAGGACACAGCAGTGATATCAGTATATACAAGGACAGCAGGCATGTGTTTGTAGCAAGTTGTGGCATGGGCAGCAGTAGTAGTCTGCGCCCTGCATGCCGGCACGACCCATATGCATCAACACACGGCAGCCAGAAACATGCAGATCAACAGAAAACATATAACTGTTTCACAGCAAGCCGCCCCTCCGTCGCCCCCATACAGCAAGCCAGCCAGGCCCCACATGCCTACTAGTGGTGGCCTGTCTGAGTCTGGTTCCAAGTTACCATTGATCCCCGTAGAAAGATGTTCGTACTGTTCTATGTGCATTGATCATGCTGCTAGCTCGGCAAACACCACACTATCAAGACCCACCTCACAGCAAGCCACCACTCCGCCGACGATACAAGCCGCCAAGAGGCAAACCCGCATTTGCCCTCGAGAAATGGCAGCGGTGGCTCAACCACAGCCTGCTTCTGAGTTTCCATACTCACCTCTATACACGTGCCATTCTTTTGCTTAAGCCCATACATCTGCATGCTTGTCAACGACACTGCAAGCTCGACAACCAGTACAAAACCAGAAACTGAGGCTGACAGATCAAGCACTATCCAAACCCACCTCACAGCAAGCCACCTCTCCACCACCACCACACACCAGGCAAGCCAAGCCCCACTTGCCCTCAGGAGGCGGCGGTGGAGGTTCATCCAAGTCTGCTTCAAAGCCGCCATACTCATCTCCATACATGTACCACTCATCTTCTTCACCAGGCGTGCCACGCTTGTTACGCTGACGGGCAGACATTTTACGCCGAGGCTCAGCAGTGCCCTGCAGACAGTTGAACAAATAATGCAAAAAGAGCGTCAGATGCTGTGTGTTGGGTCAGGAGGATTGTGTGATGTACCAGTTGTCTTTGCACAAGGGTTGCGACGCTTGTTACGTTGACGGGCCGTCATGTTACGCCGAGGCTCAGCAGTGCCCTGCAGACAGTTGAACACATAATGCCAAGCACGTCAGATGCTGTGTTGACTCAGGAGAATGTGTGATGTACCAGTTGTCTTGCACGAGTGTTGCCGTGCTTGTCACATTGACGAGCCGACATCTTACGCCGAGGCTCAGCAGTGCCCTGCAGACAGATGAACACATAGTGCGAAGCGCGTCAGATGCTGTGTGTTGAGTCAGGAGGATTGTGTGATGTACCAGTTGTCTTCACACCAGGTGTGCCCCGCTTGTTGCGTTGACAAGCAGACATCTGGCGCCGAGGCTCAGCAATACCCTGCAGATAGTTAAACACATAATGCCAAGCACGTCAGATGCTGTGTTGACTCAGGAGAATTGTGTGATGTACCAGTTGTCTTGCACGAGTGTTGCCGTGCTTGTCACATTGACGAGCCGACATCTTACGCCGAGGCTCAGCAGTGCCCTGCAGACAGATGAACACATAGTGCGAAGCGCGTCAGATGCTGTGTGTTGAGTCAGGAGGATTGTGTGATGTACCAGTTGTCTTCACACCAGGTGTGCCCCGCTTGTTGCGTTGACAAGCAGACATCTGGCGCCGAGGCTCAGCAATACCCTGCAGATAGTTAAACACATAATGCCAAGCACGTCAGATGCTGTGTTGACTCAGGAGAATTGTGTGATGTACCAGTTGTCTTGCACGAGTGTTGCCGTGCTTGTCACATTGACGAGCCGACATCTTACGCCGAGGCTCAGCAGTGCCCTGCAGACAGTTGAACACATAGTGCAAAGGGTGTCAGATGCTGTTTTGACTTATGAGGATCGCACGATGTGCCAGTTGTATTTGCACCAGGGTTGCCACACTTGTTGCGTTGACGAGCAGACAACTCACGCCGAAGCTCAGCAATGCCCTGTAGACACTCGAACACAGAGTGCAAAGTGTGTCAGATGATGTCCTGGCCCAAGAGGACCGACAAATGAATGTGCCATAACGTATTGTGCACCAGGGTGGGCCATGCTATTTGACGGTAAAGCTCAGCGCCCTGCAGGGTGAAGTGCAAGTTGTGTCAGAAACAGAGGTGAAAATGTTGACTTATACGACTTCAGCATGTGCAAACAACTGCGCATTTTCATTTTGTGCGCTTACAGCCCTACCCAGCAACATCTGGCAGATAACGCAGTCCTTCGCAGTGCCATATCAACAGAGACTAAATGGAACGCGACGCGGAATGATTGATAGGTCACCTTGATACAATGAGTGAGTTGCCGAATGCTGGCGTGTAACGCTTTTATAATGGGCCACCAGGGCTGCCAAGCAGCTATAGAGTAAAGACAGCCAACAACATGGGGCAGGCAACAAAATTGACCCATGCTAGCGGCCTACCTTGACTCGTCTGCCCGTGCTCGTCATCATTGTTGGTTCAGGTGTTGCTGCTGCAGCCGCCGCCTTCAAATCCTCAGGACTCAGGAGGCTAGCTGGGTCAAACGGTGTTGGCCCCAGCAGCAGCTCAGACTTACGCTCTACTGCTGCGTGGCGGTCCTCTGCTATGGCTGCTGCTACACCTGTGCGGATCTTGGCTAAAGCTAGGTTGGACATCAGACGCTGCAAGGAAGATAATGACGGCCATGAGCCTTAGTGAGTCATGTGCTGTTGGGAACGTAGGTACATCAGCAAAAAGGACTGCACCCTGCGGGGCAATGCTTCAGGCTGGTATGCACCCGCAGCGACTGACAGTGCATGCAATATTGCAAGGTCTCCTGATAGCATGGAGATGGCAGCCGGGATGCTGCACTCCGGCCCAGTTGAGCTGCTTGAGATTTCCCGCACAGGTGGTGAAATCTCAAGCAGCTCAACTGGGCCGGAGTGCAGCATCCTGGTGAGCTACATCATCAAGCACTAACCAGAGGAGCAACTGCCAAAAGAATGGTGACATCACAAGAGTCAGCTTCAAACACTGGCTCTAGAGATCTGCGAATACTCAAACAGTTGATTCACTTTGTTTGCCCTGGCCGGTAAACCCTGTGTAAAGTTGTGACATATGCTCAAAGCCTCCAACGTCAACCCTAGCAGGCGACTTACATGTGTCCTATCCACCAAAGCCGCTGCTGCATACGCTGCTCCGCCCAGTGCTCCGGTCATTCGTGCTCGGCGCAGGTCCTTGACCCACACCCCTAGCTCTCGTGTGCTGCGCCACAGCACTACAGGAGGTGGTGGGATGGGCTCGCCAGCCTTTTCTGCTGCACGCTTTTCCTGGTAGCGCTTCTCAGCCTCAACGTCTGCAAGCAGTAATTTTTGAGAGAGAGAAAAGTTACAGTGGACACCTCACCATCTAGAATGGTACTCTCCACACCCAATAGGAAACCAATTGCAACCAACAAAGTAATGCAATGAATGAAGCTGCATCAGTCAAGGGGTGACCCAGACGGTCAAAGAGATCTACATGTACAGTGAACCCTCCATATTGTCACACTCCTTATTGAAAAACATTCACAATATTGTCACATAATTCTCCGTCCCCGGTCTGCTGTGGGTGAAAAGTGCCCCCGGAACTGTCACATGTCATATTCCCAGTTGTGACAGCAGGAAGAGAGGCATTGTGACAGTAACGAAACGTCATTATAACAAATCCCCTTGCAGCGGCTGCATTTGCCAGTTACAACCTCACAGAACAGTTGATTGATATATTTAGTATACTTCTGGCACTCTGGCGCAGCCCTGGGGCCGCTATCAGTGTACTAGTATAATCGCGAGAGGTGTGCGCCAAGGGACAAGGACAACTGGATTTTTCAACAACAAGATATTCCTGGTAGTCAACTTATTTCAACCTTTCTTACCTTGACATCAAGCAGTTATAAGCAAGTGCAGTATTGCTTGCACATTTTGTGCACATATGTCGCGTGGTGAACAGCATGTACACTTGTACTGATGGCCTGCCGCAGACGACTGCCCACCCAAGAACCCTACAAAAAACAACAAACAGGATATTTTGGCTTACCTGAGTCGTCAAGCTCTTCCAGCGGTGACACCATCTTCGTGATGTCCTGCTCCTGTGGCTGCTCATCTTCCTGCTTGACTGCTGCGCCATCCACATCCATGCTGCTACCATTTGCGGCTGCATCAGCCTCCTGCTTCACCCCCGGCTCGGCCTTAACCTCCTGCTTGACGTGCCCAGCTTTGCGAACCCTAGTCGCGCCAGAGAAAAGCGTGACCATTGGGCCCTTGTGCGCCGCAGCGTCAGGGTTAGCGCTATCATCCTCGTCCCCTGCCCCTGCGCCCTTCTTCCCGCCTTTCTTGGCCGTAGTAGCGCTCTTCCCTTTCTTGTTGCTAGCGCTGGAACCGCCTTTCTTGGACTTGCTTTTGCTTGCTGATTTCGATGCTGCGGCAGCTTCCTCTGCTGCGGCTTTGGCGTCTTCCGGGTCTGGCTCCATTTCGTCACCCTCACCGTTTTCGGCCTTTTCTGCTTTGGCTGCGGCTGCTGCAGCAGCTGCGGCCTCCTGCTGCTCTGCGAGCTCCGCTGCGGACACTGGCATAACGAACTCAGCTTCGTAGATGTCGGCCTCGCGAATGAACTCGTCGATGGCCTCGTCGGTCGCACCAGCAGGACGACCGTCGCCAACATTGGAGAGCTCTGCTTCGAATTCTTCGAGCATTTGACCTGCAAGGAGTCAAAAGCACTGGCTCATGTCGGCCGTGAGCGGTTGTCAGCACAGCCGCTCAAGAACCGGTGAGCACTCGTAAAATCTTCAGCGCAAATCATCCCAATTGCCAACCTACGAACATACATGCCAGCCCAGACATAGTGCAATGCAAAAGTCTTTGCAGCTGCCACCGGTAAGACATTTCTATCAATCTACCAGGCTGCTAGAACCCACTGATAGCTCGTACTCACACAGCTCATCCACAGTCTTCTTGCCCCGCAGCCTTTTCCTCCACTCCTTGAACCGCAGGTCATAGATGCCAACACCCACGAGCTGACTCACAAGGCCTTCAAGCTCTGACAAGGCAGCAGCTACTGCTGTGGCCTCGCTTTCAGCCTACGGACAGCAACAGCAGAACCAGCCGTATATCAGCATATCAAACTGCAGTTGCCTTTGATTTCCAGTGCCTTTGCATGGCTACTTATACAAGCACTTACAGTCAAATCCGATGCTAATGTGGGAGGAAAGCCTAATAGAGTAACCGACACCATATTGCTTCACTCCCATGAACTGTGCAAAGCGTCTGAGTTGTGCAACAACCTGCAGAGCAATGAAGAATGGTACATGCAGAGTAAGCCACCCCCACGCCCGCTCACCAGTAGCTGCTCATAGTCAGGTGCCTGATCATCCCTCTGCTGCTTATGCTGCTCAACTGGGTACCCAGACTCATCCAGTGGTATGTTGGCAGGCATAGCCCTGCTAGCCTGCTTGAGCCAGTTACGACGCATACGCCTGTAGCACACACATAAAACACAAAGGTTGTTCATCCAGCTGTCCCTGATCAACATCGAATATGTTTGCCATTGACGCTTGCCAAAGTCAGTAGCGATGCAAGGCCTTCACACAAAAGCACCTGAACAGCATGGACCCGCATGGATAGCACTGCACAGAGCAGCTCACGTCAAGACAGTACAAGCGATACTTGGTTAACAAAGCATCCATTATGGTTGTAGTTCCAATTGCTCACTGCTCTGAGTCTGAGAGCAGCCGTACCTGTTGCGTGTGACCTGCCTCATGTCCAATGGCTGCGAAGGTGGTTTCAAGCACCGGCAGAACTTGCTGTAGTTCTTCATCAGAGCCTGCAGCACCACACAGCAGCACCGGCAGTCACTTGCTGTACAGAAAGGGAGACACTAATCCAAGCTTCCTCAAAAGCCAGCGCCCCCACTGTGATGGAAACCCATCTTGTCTTATCTCGTCAACCTGGTGCAATACTGCCTTCTCATGAAGCATCTGCACTCAAGCCCTCAGCTGAGCTAGGTGCTGACCACAATCAGAACGGCCCCCCGGTAGCTCAGTGGTAGAGCACCGGCTTTGGCTATCAAAGACGCAGATTCGGATCCTGCCTGGGGCACCAGTAAATTCTCATTACAACACCTGATTACGAGGCATGATACCTCCTGAGTCATGCGCTGGCTCTCGCTGGCTAGTGCCGAGGAAAGCGGTTGAAAACCACTTCACAACCAGAATACAAAGCCGCTATGATGCGCTACCTCAATGAGTATACTGCCCACCTGATGGAGTGCTGCCTCTCTTTGCCCCTTCTTGTTAAGGCTGATGATCAAAGCATCTAGCTGAGCCTTGTTGGTTATCAGTCCTAAGTTGTCACCATCAGCTGACTCGACAAAGATGATTGATGGGTCAGACTGCAACAACAGCGGCAGCAGCAATAGCACTTGCAAAGCAGACCGACTCACGCGCTGCAGTATCTGGCCAATGATGCTGGGCTAACAGCCAACTGCAATCAACATATGCACAGCTGCGAACTGCATGGTGTCCAGACCGCTTGTTGCATTGCCAGCTGCAAACCACTGCACATGCTTACAATAACATTTGTGAACAATGTGCACAATAGCCTGACCCCTGATTGTTGAAAAGCCCTTGCCTAGGTGGGTGAAAGCCGTTGTCCACATTGTCCCCACCTGCATATGCCAGTACCGCTGGTGATGTCTGTCCATGCCCAGGGGGTCCGTACGAATCATGTATCTCATCAGCTCAGTTTGTAGTGCTGCTTCACGAGCATCGCGGTCTTCACCGTGCTTCCAACCAGCAGCGTTGCCAGCACCAGCATCACGGTCAGGAGTGCCGTCACGAGTATCACCTGCAGACACGTGACAGGTGAGCAGGTTTCGGGTCTACTTGCATGAGCAGTCTTGTTATGTTACGTGTTGTTACGATTACACAATGATGATTAGGGCATTGCATGCAAGCACTGAGTGCTGGCTGGTTATGCAACGTTGTGCACCACAGAGACAGCTGTGCCAGCTCCAGGTTGCATACATGGTCATTAGAACCATATGGCTCTCTCCTTCTTACTGCATTGCCATCGAAAGTCGCTGCTGATTCTTGCACGCTTTCAAATACGGCTGACGAGTATTAGCCACCATACTTGCACACTACCATGTGCGCGCACACCGGACTCAGCACAAGCGCTGAGAGCTGGAAATGGATGCAGTCGCTGACAAAACCCAAAAGCAAGCACTTGATTACAGTTTGCATCATATATAACAGCAGCAACCTGACAAGGAGCATACAACAAAGAATGTCCGTGTCTTCAAGACATGCATGAATGATTCATACCTGGCCCCGGTGTCGCCTCCGCGCCATCTTGCAAGCCGCTGCCGCTGCTAACACGTTTTTATACATGGCTGACAAACACTTAACCATCATGGCCTCAGCACAAGCACTAAGAGCTGGAAATGCCGGCAGTCGCTGACCAAACCCAACGCAAGCACTCAATTACAGCTTTCAATAGCAGGAGCCTGACAGGAAGCATACAACCAACCATGAACATGCCTTTCATTCATACCTGGCCCGGGTGTCCCTTCAGCGCCATCCTCCAAGCCGCTGCTGCTCCTAGCACGTTTCAAAGGTGGCTCACTAATGTCGTCATCGCCTGCTGTTACGCTCGACTCAGCAACAGCAGCGCCGGGGCCTTGAGATGGGTCCGGGGTGGCTGCACCCTCTGGACCTGGCGTGTTGGTGCTGCTGGCCATCAACTCACGAGCACGTTTATCCCTGCAGAGTATGCGGTTGCGTGTTCCAAGTGCGGTGTTAGGTGTGATTGATACATACTGTCATGCATGTACATGACAAACTCCTTGTTACCTCCTGAGGCTTCACGTGAAAGCGCAGTGCGACCAGAACTTGCAATTCTATTTGGTGGTTCTTAATTATTGACTAGCGAGTCTTATCCCTGCAGGGTATGCAGTTGCATGCTCGTTGCAGCATTAGATGCGGTTGATACATGTTGTCGTTGCATGCACATGTCAAACTCATTATGTAAACATCCAGAGGCATGACCTGATAGTGCTGTGGCTGCACCTCTGTGTATCGTTTTTGCTGCTCAATGGCTCATGAGCACTCACAGAGGCCTAGCGTCAGTTGGCCTGCAACACACTGGCACCGAACGCGGTGTGGGTCACAAACACAATGATAGGATGCCAGGATTGCCAGCACGGCAGCAGAAAGATTTACCTTGCTGCTTGAGCTGCTTCTCTCCTCATGCGAGCCGCTTCCTTCTCCTTCTTTCGCTCTTCAGCATCAGCATGGAACTTCTCTATCTGCAGAGCTATGCTAGTGTCCAACCTGCATGGCATTAGCAACAGTGCAATGTTGGCACAGAGCTTAAGTTCAGGTATACAAACAGACAGACTCGGTGCACACCTGCATCACCATAACCCCCCACATTCCTGACACTAAATCCCTGATAATCAACAGCCACACAAGTACAGTGTTCAAAGAGCCATGCTAGTATCCCGATTCCAGCATTTGGGAAGCCATACTAGTGTCCAAAGTATTTTCAATGCACGCCGTGTACGCAGGTAACAAGGCGTTGTGTGGAGCTTCCAAGCGCGATTACACAAGGCCTATGTGCCTGAAGCATGTTGCTCGCAGACGGTCGAATTGAGAGCATTTTGGCGCTTTCCAAAGCAACAGCTCCAAACAAAGGCCCAGCGCAGCAGTATTCATTACGGCCGAAGCTGCGTTGAATACCTGCTGCTAATCTCTGCCTTCATGTTGTAACAGTTGATCACGTCATTGCACAATGCATGAATCAGTCGCAAGTGGAACTCTGGTGGCATCTTCCAGATCGCCTGCAGAAGTAAGTGCCACAGGATCAGCAGAGCACACCACATCACATCACAACAGACAATACGCGTGTGAACGTCCTCAACGGCATGAGTATGTCTTCAAGTCCATGCGATTGGGAGCTTAGCATGCAGAACAATTGACGGCGGCACATTCCCAGAGCAATCCAGTTGCCAATCAAGCGCACCTGTTTGCCTAGCTCTACTGCTGCATGTACCATTATGAGATCATCACTCATCGTTGCGTACTCTGAACCTGGCTTCAGCTCACTCTCCTTCACACGAAGACTGCTGCGAGACAGCAAGCAGTACCTGCAAGGAAACCCAGCTAGACATGTATGTATATAAGCTACCCCCCAGCCATAGCTCTATGGCCATTGGCCCCGCGCCCCAATTGAGAGGCGGAAACAACAACACCCAAAGCAGTGATTCTACCACTGCCATACTTCCATTGAAGGTACAAACCCCAGGCAACCATCAAATCAGCCAGGGATGTGCAACAAAGCATTCAGGATCAACAGCCCTCTGTACCCAAAACCAGCACAACAACCATCCAACTCGCTTGGCAGCCGAACATTTGACACCAAAGTTGTCTAGAGCCCAGCTGACTGCAACATACCAGAGAGGTTCCATTGGCTGACTGAGCAAAGCACAGGAGCCCCTTACCTCCTCAGCAGCTCCTGCCACGTGGCATTGCCATTAGGAGCATGGCCATTGAGGCAGGCCTCGCTGTGGAGATCTCCAACAGCACTGCTGCGCTCCATGCAGCGGGCCCAACGCCTCACTCGGGCACCAACATGACCGGATTCTATGTGGGACTGCAAGTGACACACAGTGACACACAACACAGAAGCAGTTGTCTGAGTGAACGGCAACCAGCCTTCAGCAGCTGTGAGGTGCTTACAGTGTGAATATCTGACCTAGTTCCGAACATGCTTGATGCATAAGTGTTGAGCACAGCCTGCCACAACATCTCTCCTTGAAACATGGCTTGAGCTGCCTGCAAGGCACTAGTAAAAAAAAAATGCCAGTTCACCGCCCATAATTGAACAAGCCAAGCAGAACCAAGCGTCTATGAAGAACCTGGTGTAAAGACCAAGTCCAACCTGCCACCACAGGGCCCCTTTGGCGTACTCGCCCCCCCCTGCTAGCAAGTACCTGAACATCGTTCTGCAAGCCTCACAGAAGCTGAGAACATCAACAGCAACTACAGCATGGAGCAACACACTGATTTGAAGCGCCCAGCCATCACTTACCCACTGTGCTAGCAAGTACTTGACCAATACAGTGTACACTTCAAACAACTCTGGCCCATCCAAAGGCCATGCTACTGCTTGCTGCAGCTGAGCTAGGTTGAGTTGCGGTGCTCCGCAGACAGCAGAGAAGGTTGCCAGGAACTCAGAGACAGCTAACGCATCCATCAGACTGTGAAGGACCCGCTCGTCCTGCACATCAGAATGCGTTTACAGAATTATCAGAGATTGCAGACAGATGAGAATCAGCAGAATGAGTGGCAAGCCACTTCCTGGTGCTCCAGAGGCTGCAGGAAAGGTTGCAAGGAACTCTGACACAGTAATGCATTGATCGGGCTGTGAAGCACCCGCCCATCCCGCTTTGGTAACATACAACAAGTCAATCCTCTACAGTAGATAGATGGATACAACTTAGAGACACGTTAGAGCAGCAAAGTGCAGGTCAGGGCAGCTAAGAGCTTGCAAAGCTGGGGCTGCCAATCGAAGTTGTCCTGCACTGGTTCGCAATGGAGTATTTTTCCTGCCTGACAGGGCTGTCTGCCAACCATGGCACCTTTGGCACAGCATCGCTACAGTAGAAAGTGACGCACGCGTCATTACACAGCCTCACCGTGATGACGTCCTTCAAGGGTGGTGGCCCTGCTGCTGTTGCCTGTAGCTTCCTGAGCCTGTCAGATGCCTCCCTCAGCTGATCACTGGCAGACAGCGGCATCCCAACACCCATGTAGCTGCCGGCACCCACACCAGCACCGAAGGCACCGTAGGGCCCCAGGGCCCCAGGGTTCATGCCTAGGCGGCGGCCACCTGGAGGGAGGGGTGGGAGGCCCTCAGCAGAATCCTGCAACAAAGACCAAAGGTAGTTGAGCCCACTGCATGATACGCATGTGTGTGCATAAGGCTGCATAAGCCGGACATCAAGCGAAAACAGAGACTGAGTGCTTGACTGCCTTTCATCTGATCTGATCTTTGTTGATTGGGTGTGGAAAGTAGATGGTGAGGTATCTATTGTAACTTCTCTCTTATTGTAAATACAAACGAATATGTGTAGCTCCATTTGAGCATCAGCAGACAGCACATACTGAGGAACAGGATGTTGAGCAAGGTTCCAGAGTTGGGCGGCAGGGGTGTATGACATTGCCAGCTGCACGAGAATGTGACTGCATACAAGTGACATCGGCTGCTGGAGGCACCTCGTCTCTGCTACTTTGCGCATACTGTGCAAAATAACCAATTGCAGATCTGCCACACGCACATAATGGTGCACTCCTCTAATAGATAGTATCACAAACGCCTACTCGTACTGAACTCGTACTGAACTCGTACTGACCTCTGTTAACATCAAACAAGCAGCTCAACACACAGCGTACCTCATATCCATCAAAGCCCAGCATGCCACTGCCTGCCCGTCTGCCGCCCTCCCTGTCAGCTGCATCCTTGAGCTGTGGGAGCAAAGATGCCAGACGAGCTGCTTCTGCTGCTTCCTCTGCTGCTAGGTCTATGTCGTCTGGTATGTGCCTGCAAAGCACACAAGGCCGTGTGTGGCTTGTTGGATAAGGGCTGAAACCGACTTCTATCAGTGACTCACGATACCTGTCTCACACGCTCAAAAAGTTACATTGGCTACCGGTTTCAACCTCTTCGGTCATCATCAGGCATGGACACAGGGTGAGGTGGAGTGGCAGGCTGCTGGAACTAACCCAAGTCACCCCCCCCCCCAAACGGACAAATGCTGTCTTGGCTTAGCAGGTCTCTTCTATAAGTGCCCAGCAGCTGCTGCAACAGGATATCATGCACGAGGTATTAGTGGAAACCATCAGCAGCTGCAGTTTGCCACCCAAAGTCACGAGCCTGCTGCACTAGATGTCATCCACGTTTCACTCACGCACAATCCTTTCAACCGAGCCAACCACTTCACTTACTTGGCCAACCGCTTGGACTCCAGTTTGGCTTTCTCCCTGTCAGCTTTCTCCTTGGCTTTAGCTGCTTCCTTCAGAAGCTTTTCTTCAGCACGTTTGCGTTCACGTTCTTGACGTTCACGTTCCAAGACAAGCATACTGCAGCACACAAGAAAGCAGTTGTGTTACTGTGTACTCTGTACACCACGGGAACTGCGATTATGCGCCAGTGGTGGCAGCCCTAGCAGGCAGTTGCCGATGCAGCTAAACATGTATGTGCGTTGGCCTAGTGTCTTGGCAAGGATTGTGGTTGTAGAGCAGACTGGTGCAGTAGACTATGCAAATCCGCCCAGGTTTTGAACTGACAACTGGCATCTGATTACAGAAAGTATTCACAGGCCATAGCTTCACAAACCAGATGCAAACATGCTGCGGACTGTTGCTGGGGACCAGCAGGCTGCTGAGCAGCAACTGCTCGTGATGTCTCTCCATTACTACCAGACCTGCCAATGACAATGCATGGCAAGAGTTACAACAAGCTGCAAGAGCTCTATGGGTTGCTGGCTGCTATCAAGCCATAGCAGGTCCAAATTGCAGCGAATGACCAACACACCAACTGCACTATGCATGCTGTCAGCATGTATACCAACCAAACCGCTGCCGCTGCTCACCGCTCTGCCTCCATGCGTTGGCGTCCTGCGAGATTCATCATGCCACGAGATCCAGCAGGCAGCGGCAAGCAACTGCACACACACACACACACATAGTACAACCACCGAAATGATGCTTGGCCAGCTACGTTGGAGGATCATGATACACAGAATCAGCTTGCATGCTTAATTAAGCAGGTCTGGGATAGGCGTCCATGCAACTGCTGCAATGGCTGTGGTGTTGAGACGATGTCAACGTTCGCTGCTTCTGTCAGCTGGCATCTGCAAACAGCTCAAACCACTGACATCGTTACTGCTGCTGCTGCTACTATCCTGCCCTCGCTGCAGTAGAGCCAGTCAGAGGCTACAAGCCAGACCTGTTGCGCACCTAGGACAGGCCCATTCGCCCTCAGGCAGGTCTGCCCAGTCCAGCCCCAAGCAGTAGATATGGTACGCTTGTGGACAGAAGTCACACAGTATCAGCGGCGAGAACGTAGGGTGGTATGTCTCATGACAACACCCGCATGCTTTGTTATTCGCTGTATATGCCTGCCTCTTCAGCTTAGCATGCGCTGGGTTTGGGGCCCCAGGTGCCAGCGGCGCCGCTTGGTTTAGTACTGGTGCTCCGCCATTTTGCGTAGCATCCATAGACCGCCGGCCGCTGGCAAAGGTCGCTGCAGCAACAACTTTAGCTGCTGCAGCTGCACCCTCCCTGCCTGGTGCTGCACCCTTGTGGTACTGCTCCCAGAGTTGCGCTGCTACTGCTGGCTCCAAGTGCGGCGCAAGCTTGCTGAGCACGTCTGCTACGTTGATTGGCTGCGGTGAGTTTGCTAGGGTTGTCTGCAGCATTTCTGCTGACATAGATGCAAGAGGCAGCATCTTTTTCGCATCGTCATTGTGTTCCAGAAGCTTGATCACAGTTTGCAGGACCCTACATTGCTCTACTGTTGGAACCTGCCGCGCTGCTGCAGCTGCAGCTGCGGCTGCTGTAGCTGCTGAGGACGGCGGCGCTGCGGAGACTGGCGCGGCTTGGTGGTTGGTTGGTGCTGCAGCTGTAGCTGGTGCTGATGGGCCTTCAGCTGCTGCTGGCGCTGCTGCAATTGTGGCGATGTCTGCCATCTCGCCTGGCAAGGCCAGTCAGCTTACAGACACGCCTGAAATAACGGAGCAGCAGGTTTACCTTTGGGCTGCGGTTTGTAGGATGGATTGGGAGCCTCAAAGCAACATTCTCATTCCCTGTGGGCGATCCAAGTTCCCTTGCACAGTTGGCCCCCAAAACCTGGACGCATTACAACTGTTTATGACAGTGCCAGTTACATGCAACTCTATATAATGCTATAACGCACCGACTGGTGCTTTTATGCCGCTGCTCGGCCCTGATTTATTCTGGCAGCCAGCTGGTAGTTGCAGGGACCTGTAGTGTCCAAATCAGCGTGCTGACTGCTGATGCAGCGATGCATGTGCTTTTCAGGCCTCACAGACAAACACAGAGGCAATGAGACACGTGCACTGTTCAGCTAAGGACGATAACCAACAAGAAGAGGTACCATCCTGAATGCAGCGTTTTCCGCTGCGGCGTCCTCCGGACCAAATGCTGTCGAGCTGCTCCTCAACAATTATGAGCAACGGCCCAGTTCCCAGGACCCTATGCTAGGGCTGCTCGCCAACAAATCAGGCTCTGCCCGCTAACCTGGACAAATGATTGACCTGTTGGACGGTCAAAGGCACCAGCGCACTTATGCAGATGATGTTTTATAACTTGGCCTAGTCGTCGCGATCAAGGACCCTCATAGCTTGCCCACTGCTGTCGACAAGCTGAACTCCGTCCTTGCTGCCATGCAACAGTTGTCCGTAAAAGCAGGAAATACTCTCTCAAGGCTGAAGCCGGTCAATGGCGAAGTGGCTCATGATACGCGGTGCCAGGAAGCGGGCACAAGTTCGATCATCTGATAGAGCTGTTGCAAGAGTACAGGACCCCGATGTTGCCGGCATGCACTGGGACAGCAAGAACCATCCATAGTACCACTGACAAAGGCCCACAACTGCTGTACTGCGCTCGGGTCGATGTGTTCAATCGCTCTGTGCCGGTTCAGTTATTGCAAGTGTTCTGAGAAGATAGCGTGCTTGACTGTTACCAAACCTTCTGGAATTGGTGTTGTAACGCATCAAATCTGTCACCACGCGTGTGTGCGCCGGGCATCGCGTCCATAGCAGTCCCATCACACCCACTCTGTCCTTGTGCAAGCTGCAACCTGCAGCCCGTCCTTGTTAGAGCGCTGACAGTCACATAATTGACTTGCTGAGGGTTCTCAGGGGCCACAGTACCGTCCTGAGCCAGCTACAGTGGGTGGGACAGCAAGACACCAGTGAGCAGGGCATCTGAGCACTAGCGCCGGCCAGGCGCACACAGCGCCCGTGCCATGGCGGAGGAAGTGGATGACTTGTTTGACGACGAAGAAGCCGAGCAGGACGAGCAGCAGCAGGAGCCAGCCTTCGACGAAGCAGCGCTAGAAGATGATATGGACGATCCTCCCCTGCAGAATGAGGTCAGGCATGTTGCGTGTAGAGACTGCAAGCGCGTCAGAGAGAAGTGGCTATGTGGTGCAGCTTATGGGCTGTATATGCGCCGGTTGTAGCCTTGTTCAGCCTTGAGCCATGCTGACCGTCCTGCAATCACAGCAGCTCAAATTACTACAGAATGCTCGTGCGCTGGATTATCTGACAGTGACACCCTCTAGCACCGTCAGAATCCACTTTCTGCGCAATGTCCTATGTTTTTTATCTAGTTGACCAAGCATTGGCACGGGTGCGGCTGTTATAGCCTCCTGCAGGAACATGCCAGTTGCCACGGCAGCTCCCCCCGTATCCATGCCGCAGATGGACTCATCTTCAACCACCATAAAGCAGCAGGGACAACAGCCCATTTCGCTGCATCCATTGAACTGCACAGACACGCCAGTTGGCTACTTCATTAAAAACATGCCGAGAATGTATGTGCGCTGCTGTTCCCTGATGCTGCTGTGCAGGACGATGATCCAGCTGGTGGTGACAACCTCAATGCTGACGTGGAGGAGGAGCTTTTTGGCGGGATGTCAGACGAGGATGAAACAGCAGCACAGCAGCAGGAGGAGCGAGGGCCACCTATCAATGTAGAGGCCCCGTTGCTGCCAAGGTATGAGCATTGCTGGCTTTGCTGCAGTAGATGCACCAGCGGCCTAGGCGTGGAAAGGCAGCACAGCAGCAGGAGTGAGGGCTATCTGCAGACGTAGAGGTCTTATTACGCCCAAGTATAGAGCATTGCTGCCGTTGCTGCAGTAGGTGCGCCAGCTGTCTAGGCATGGGAAGGCAGCACAGCAGCAGCACGCTCGAGGGCTACTTACATATGTAGAGGTACCATCACTGCCCAGGCACGAGCAGTGCCGGTGTTGCTGCTGCAGCTACCTGGTGGCGCAGCAGCCCGGTAGTAGTTGACTGTGCAACAGCTGTTGAGGCATGCAGCACAGGACTGGTGGCCACGCATGGGCGTAGCGAGGGTGCCTGCTGTCCAGCTGCGATCACCCCTGGTATTATTGCAGGAGCTAGTTGGCGGTGCATCAGCTTTTAGGCATGCCTCGACAGCACGGCAGCAGCAGCAGCAGCAGCAGGACCAGGGATCATGCCAGCACAGCGGCGTCAGCAGGAGCAGGACTATTATGGAGCTTTGGACAGATTGCTAAGCAGCAGCAGAGCAGCAGTAGTATTCCAGCAGGGTGGCTTTCTGTAGCAGAGGCCGGTGGTAGCTGTGCATGTGTCAAGTAGAGCAGCACAATGTCAGCACAGCAGCGGGTTCGAGAGGCCGCACCTGCAGCTTCAGTGGCTCCCTGAGATTCAAATGATGTCAGCTGCACACACACAACTAGCATAACAGGAGTATTGCGAGCATGCTAATCTGGCAGCGAAGCACCAGCACAGCAGCAGTAGCACGTCAGCAAGCCTGTTTTGCAGCTGTGGTTTGCAGTAATGGATGGTCTACCTGAAGCAACACCTGCGGCGTGCTGGAGCAGTTTGTGCTGAGGCCTGGCAGTCCAGCCGGCTACTGATTGTGATAGTAGACAACTCCCACCAGCACCCCTGAGTTAACTTCAGGCGCATTGCCTAGCTCATTGTGTGCCTGCAGTGGTGAAAAAGTTGCCTGTCAACAAACTGTCAGGAGTGAATGAATGAATGAGCTCCGCATAGCGCTTTCAAGAGAGCGCTAGCGTAAGTTAAGGGAGGGTAATGTGTGTAGCAGGCTGTCATGACCTCAGCGATTATTGCATGGAGTGTTAGAAACCACACACAATTTGGCTTTTTTGGTCGGTTGAATATCATTAGGATTGGTCCTGATACCACATGCATTGCCCACTTAGAAACTGAAGTCATGCTCTGCTGTCTTCAGGCCTCCTGCTGACAAGCTGTTGCTGATGAAGATGCCGAACATATTACGGATAGACCCACGGCCATTTGACCCAGCAACGTTTGAGGAAGGAGTAGAGGAGTACATAGATGAGCGCGGCCAAACGCGATACAGGCCCAGGGACATTAACGTAATCCGTTGGCGGTACAGGTAGGGCATCTGCTCTGCTACCTGCGCTGCATTCGCTCTCCCAACAGCGACCTCTCTGTCCAGCTTGTTGTCAATGTTGATGCTTGCATTCTGGTCGAGTCCTGCCCATGTCGTTGCGGTGCTGGACATTATGGAACCAAAATGCTTCTGCCCACTTTAGTACTTAGCCTATGCAGTATTGACATTTGTCAAGCTGGTGGTGATGCTGTTGTCCGTTTGGGATTACAGTGGCAAATGACTCATCCTATGACATGTGACCAATAGCAGGTGGGGCAGCCTGGGGGTGCTGAGCTGTGTTGTGTCATGCTGCACTGGGTCATTCACCAGCTGGGTATGCTCCGCCGGGGCAACCAGGTCATTCAGCTGTTTCAGATTGCAAGCGGCTGAATAAGGTCCACAACTATGCGCGATCTGCCTGCAGACGGTATCAAGAATTCTTTTCAAAAAGCTGAGTTGGTATTCAAGTGTGGTGGCTGCGGGCTGGTTGAGCATTGCCCCTGCAACAGGGGTGGTGGTGCATGGGCAAGCAATGTTTGCTGCATAGTAGGAAGCCTGTTCAGAGTTGTGTGCTGCAGGGATGGAGACGTACGGGAAAGCAATGCCCGCTATATACAGTGGGAAGACGGCTCAGAGTCTATCATGCTGGGTGACGAAATCCTCAACATAGACCGCAAGGACCATTCCAGGGCACATACCTATCTCTATGCAGTGCGTTATGACGTTATCGAGGGACAAGCACACTTGAATCAGCGGGCAACTGTTGCACCTGCCAGTTTGAATTCGAAGCTGCACAAGCGGTTGAAAATGACAGTGTCAGCTGCTACTGCACGTCGAGACAAGGTAATGGGAATTTCAGATCACCGCCATAAGCTGTGCGTAGCATGGTAGGAACGTTGGGAGTGTATATTTTGGATGATGCTACGTGCTTGCCATAAGTTGCTACGTGTTTTGACATTGAGAGGTGTACTGCTTGCACTGCATGCCGTGTCTTGTTGCTCTCAACTGCGCTGTCTGGTGGTCAGAAGATAACACGCCGGCGGCAGTGCTGCGTCTGCGGAGGTTACATGCAGCTGCTGGCACCTGAATGGTGAACTAAGCTTGCTTGCTGCGCTTGCTGTCATCGCAGGTCCAAATGCACTATGCAGCAAAGAACCCAGAGCAGGAGAAAGCAGAAGCAGAAAAGCGGGCAGAAGAAGCAGCAAGGCTCAGGTAACATCGTCCCGAAGTGTTCAGTGGCGGCTATTGTCCTTTCACTGCGTGTGCGGCTGAGTCGCATACTCTACTTTTATCTGTTGCAGCCCTGCAACACATCCCAGCATTGCATATGCTTCAGCGCCCATTGGTGTTGTACATTGTAAGTATGGTTGTAGTTAGCGTGATTCCCAGCCGGGTGAATGCTGCGCTGCCCAAAGGTGTGCATGAACAGTATGCATAAACGGTCCTGGTCCATGCTGCCCACAGATCGCCAGCAGTTTGGCCCGGGTGTAGTATGGTTTCAAGTCGGTTTCTTATTGGGTGTGGAGAGTATCATTCTAGATGGTGAGGTATCCACCTAGATGGTGGGGTATCCAGCAACTTCTCTCTCTCTCTCTCTCAGTATTGTAGCAACTACATTCTCCAAGCACACGCCAGTTGGCTGCACAGACTTTGAACGGTCATCATTGTTTGCATGCTAGTATCCTAATTGGCAGTTACAGTGCTGGTTCAGACCCGCTGCCTGCCTTGCTGCTGCTCGTCAGGCCAGTGCCACCAGCACCAAAAGTTTTATCCAATCCAGGTGCAAGAGTGTGCTATGGCTCCTGCTGCACCAGAAGTGGAAAGCCGCCACCTACAGCAGCTCATTCAGAAGAGGGCTATCCATCCTGTACAATGTGCCCAAAGTGCCTCAGATGTGTCCTATGCTGTTATGCTGCTCTGCTCTCATGCTGCAGAGCTGCGCAAGAGCGGGCTATGGCTCGTGCTGCACCGCGAGTACGAAAGCCAGCATTCACAGCAGCTTACCTAGAAGAGGAAGAGGAGGAGTACGGCGGGGGAGATTACGAAGGCGGCGCTGACAGCGATGAGGACGAGCGACGTCCACAGCGCAGAGGCTTTGATGAGGAAGAAGAGGTAAAGCTTGTGTACTTCAGTGCCCATGTCGTTCGTGGGTTAGAAGGCCAACATATGGAAACATGGCACGATTAGGTCTCCAGAATGGCCACTATAGTCAGTAGAATGCGTCCAGCATAAGCAGCAACACAGCAGCTGTACGTGCAATTGTTGACATCAACACAACAACAGCTCATCTTGTACCCCACACAGCGCCTGTCGCTTATGCAGCTGGAGGTTGCAGTTATTGTCGCACCCTGAGTTCTGATGTATTATACCTCAGAATAGTTGCCAGTGTCTTGTTCGATGTGCACTGCTCATGCACCGCAGTGATGGCTAGAGCTGTTGTAGCAGTTGATGATACGCTGATAGCGGACTTCCAGCCTTCTGTGGCGGTTTGCAGTGGCAGCACTTGCTTGGCAATTGGTTGTCAGAGAACTTCATTTGACGTCTGCCAGTGTGAGCCTGCAGCAGGTGCTGTGGATGAAGCTGCGCTCGAAGCCTAGCCAGTGTGAAGTCTGTACTGCTTGCACTACATAGGCTGCAGCAGCTGCAGAACTTCCCAGTGCCAGCTTCGCTCACAGCACCCACTGCTGCTGTTTGTCCGAACCGGCACATGCTGCGTTCAAATATATTTATGTGTTTCACGTTCTGCTCTGAATGGCTAAAAGAAGTGCGCTCTCTGCACTGCTCGTGCTCTACAGGCTGCGGCAGCTGCTAGACTCCAGAGTGCAAAGCGCATCACTCCGCCACCCCCTGCGCGTGCTGCTGGTGCTGGCAGCAGTAGGAAGCGCAACTATGAGGAGAGCGAGGATGAAGCAGCAGCAGCAGCAGCAGCAGAGGAGCCAGCAGCAGCAGCAGCACCTGCAGCCCCAGGCCTCAAGGTTCGCAGGGGAGCTATCCTGGATGATGACGATGATTGAGGCACTGCTAAAGCAGCTGAGTGTCGCGGCAGCAGTAGCAAGGGAGCTCCATGCCCAAGTCCATGCTATTGCTGGAGTTGGTGTGAGTGCCCCACCTATGCCGCTGGTGTTGTTGCAGTAGGGCCACCGGCAGTATTGTATGCAGCAGGGCGTGCTTGGCGTCATTGCAGAGGCGCAATACGCTACACAATGCAGGCCCTAGTAGGCATACATAGCTAGCCAGCGCCAGGCGAGCTGGTGATTGTTGTGCTGGTATGACGACACATAGCAGCAAATGTGCTGAAATTGGTCTGTGGTCCTGACTCTGGTCCTGACACGTCAAGCCACGACATGTCGGAGTATCATGTCACCATACAGAGCTGATTAGCTGCTCTGCTTTCTATTGTTGTTGTGAGATCCTGATTTCAGTATGAAATCTACTCACATTGTACGCTGTTTTGCTGATTCCTCTTCTTCCTCTCCTTGCCACCGGGTCCAACGATACATCCTGATCAGAGGCACATCCGTTGCTATTGAAAGTGAGGTCCAGTGTGTCTTGCTTGTCATATAACCCTTTCAACAGATCGTGTGCAACTGATGACTCAGCACTGATTCCGGCTGCTGATTATTATGCGGTGCAATTGTCCCCAGAGTGGTATACACAAAGCTGTCATCCGGTGGACCTCCCACTATCACTTCGTTGTCGGCAAGCGACCAGGCAACCGGCAAAACTAGCTGGCCGGCTTGCTGATGTCATCGTACTCCTGCACCGAAAGCAGCATGTAGCTGCGTGTCCCTGGCCAGTTAGTGAACGTTTACCGGCTTACAGGCGTGAACAGTCGGCGAATGTGTTCCCTAAAGCCGGGATCACCGCCGTATACTCGACATGCGGTGAAGCGCGCCAAAATCAGTCTGGCAACCAAGAAGGGATAATGCCACAAAAAACCAGCCTTGAGAGTGAACGAATGATGCTCGACAGCGGACGGTCTTCTACAAAGCCTTGTTGGGTATTGAACAGCCAAACCGCCTGCAGGCAATTGGCCCGCGCTCCATCTCAGCGCACCTGTGTGTGCTCACATCTTACTCAGTCTGGAAAGCATGGTACATCTGAGTTATAGGCCTGTTTTGAACAAATGATTGCTGAGCATTACGTAGCTGGTGTTAACCGCCAGTAGCGAAACATTAATCAGAACCACGCTTGTTTACTTGCATTGTTGGGGCATGTACCTGACGTTTTGAACACGCGCTAGAGCGGCAGGCTCGTCTAGGCTGACTGCACCATCGCTTCCCTTGGTGTCTCAGTGAAGCCCATAGCACATCGCCCAGCTGCCTTATGAGTGAAAAAGCAGGATCAGGTGCGTGCGTTTCCTGTGTAAGCTAGCTTCATCGCGTTGGCAGCCTGCCACAGTTGCAGTATGATGATGATGCAGCTGGGCCTCCCGTACCCCGCTAACAGCCTACATATAAATATTGGCTGTCTGCGAACAAGTTTAGAAGGCTTCTGACGTGCAGTGCGTTCTATGCTAAATATCAATCGTTTGCCATCTGTTGACAGAGCTTCGCTGCATGGAGAGCTGTTCGGACGAGAGCCCAGTACAGCCGGATACAAGCTTTGTAGATCACCAGCTTGAAGAAGGTGCGTTGATGTCCACGGCACGAGTTTACTGCTTGCAAGCCCGTATGGCGCCATAAACTGTTCACATCGTCGCAGGCCTTCCATCGGAGCTCAGCTGCTGTGGATTTTTTTTTGTTGACCGATTTGGGCTTGATGATCCCTCTAGTGCTGCTGTGGATGATGGTCACCCCGAGTACCATAAGGTGGGCAGACTGCCCTCGCCAGTCATCCTATGGTCAAATACCATGCTCGTCTCGTCCCATCTCCTCTCAAACAGCTGAACGTTTCCTCATGTAGTCGACACGAGTAACTGCGCTGAGAGTTTGACTTGTGTGCATTTGTCTTGCAGGAGCCTGGATATGTCTGCTTTTGCTACTACCTTAGCACCACACAGGCCACCACAGGACTTACCCAGTCGCAGCGTGCCACATTGGTAGACAGCATGATATCTATAGCAGAGCAGCTGGGGCTCACCAATGATACGCTGTTCACAGCTGTTGCTGTCCTAGACAGATACCTCTCAGTGGTGCCAGTTTCTCTGGCGCTCCTGCAGCCAATCAGCGTGGCATGCTTGTGGATTGCCTCCAAGTATGAGGAGCTCACTGCACTGTCAGCGGCAGTGTTTGCGCCTTTCATGCTCAGTCCAGACGGGCAGAGTCTGGGCAGCGAAACACACGCAGTGCAGCTGCTTGTGCAGCTGGAGATGCGCGTACTGCAGGCCTTGGACTATCGCCTCGCCAACATAGTTACCACCAAGGCCTACAAGCACTGGATCATACAGCGGCTGTGGGGTGATGCAGCTGCAGTAGCTAAGCTGACGCAGCGTCAGCACCAGCAGCTGTACAGTTTGACGTCGTACTTGACAGAAGTCAGTCTGCTGGAGTACCAGCTGCTGCAATGGCCACCCAACATGCTCGCGGCAGCTGCTTATGCTGTGGCGCAGATACTGTTGGGGCTTCATTTGGTAAGGATGCGCGTTGCAGTACTGAGTCTTGTTTGGATATGAGGGCATAGGGGTGTTATGCATACAAACAGCACTAGCAGCAGCAGCTGGGTATCTTGCAGGATATGCAAGTCAATGGTCTGTGTGTGCATCAGCGGCCCTCTGCCTCTCACAGCAGCGCGCCATTGCATAGGTTGTATGCTTCATAAAAGCTCATCCTGTCCAGTCTTGTAAGGTATGGTCATTCCCTGGTTCCTGTGCAGGAGGATGAGTCGCTGTTGCACGTTACGGGCTTCAAGTACGATGAGCTGCGCATTGTGATGCAGTTCCTATGCTCACTGCATGCTACCTTATACCAAGCCCTTTCTGGCGGAGTCCCCTACAACGTCACAAGGAAATACTGCAGAGAGCAGCTCTGCTGCGTGGCCGCAGTGCCACCCCTGACGCAAACAGACCCTCGTCTTGCCGCTCAGTAAGGCTGGCTGAAGTTGGGGAGCAGACGAGTTTATTGAGCGCCTCGTTGTGGTGATTCATGGTCAGCTGTGCCCTGGGCGTGCTAATGCAGTTGCAACTGGTGTGTGTGCAGCTTTGGTTTCTCTTGCGCAGCACGTGGTTGTTCTGCCTGGGAACTTGTGCTGTGCAACGTAGGCCAATTGATTGTTACAAGGCTCCCACATAAATGTAGTCCTGCAGGAACGGTTAGTAGTTGGCCATTCCAGGTCCCGACTTGCGTGTACAGTCAGTGGCACAAGCAGACGCCTTCTTGCTGGCAGTGATCATATGCTGCATCCACTTCGCTTCAGTTCCATGTGTGCAGGGGGATTCCTTGATATTGTTTGTGGTGATCTTAACTGTGATCTCCTTCTTGTGATCTCCAGGGTGTTTTGGTGATTGTAATGATTGTTTGTGTGATTGCATCAGTTTCAGCACTTCCCGTCTGTAGTTGCATGCGTCAATGGTGGTTGGCAGTGCGGGCAGCACAGATGGCGAGACAGATTGATTGATTGACTGTGCTTTGGCCATTGATTGTCGGCAAACTCCCACTTTCATCCCGCAGCCTGGGCCGAATTGGCAGCTGCTTCAACCTGCGTACTTCTTGACTGTCTTGTTGGATAGGATTGGCAGCGCATGACTTTCCTGGCACTGTGCTTCTTGTTGGTGATTTGGAGCAACTTGATTTGGGTGCCGGCAGGTGGGATTGTGGCCACAGGCTGGTCGTTTGCTGTTGCAGATTTTGAGCCAGGTTGACTGGGGCCTGGCATTATCATGGTTCAATCGTCCTCCTCGCTAGTTCGTTAGCTTCAGTAGCAGATACACATGCTTATCGCCTTCATCCCCTTCATATACTACCTGCTAGGCACATTGGTGTTGGCGTCTGTATGTCTGTGTAGTTGCACAAAGACATGAAGTAGCTTCGCACAGGACATCTGGCATTCGTAGCAGGAGTTGTCCTTTCATTGCAGTAACTGCTGTTCAGGAGTGCTCTGGCTGGTGGTTGTGTGCTATGTAATCCTAAACTTGCAGGGTTACAACAGGCAGTTCGCTGTGCTAGATCAGGCAGTGCAACAGCTTAGAACCCCTTGATACGGTTGTGCAGCAGCCACCAGCGATCATGGTATCTTGTGACTTGACCATGGGTGTGACCTGGCAGCTGTACGTTAGTGTGACCTGGCAGCTGACTGGTAGTGTGACCTGGCAGTAATACGTGGGTGTGACCTGTCACCTGATTGCTAGTGTGACCTGGCAGCTGTGCGTTGGTGTGACCTGGCAGCCAACTATCGGTGTGACCTGAAAAAAATAGCTGACGGCCGGTGTATGCTGGCAGTTGAAAGGTGGTGTGACCTGGCAGCTAATCATCGGTCTGAAGTGGCAGCTGTGTGTTGTTGTGACCTGACCTGGCAGCCGAACTTTGTTATGAAGTCGATGGTGTGACCTGTTACCGTGGTATGACCTGGCAGCCGAACATTGTTGTGACCTGGCAGCTGATTGTTGGTGTGATCTGGCAGCTGACCACTGGTGCGACCTGGCGCGTGACAGTTGGTGTGACCTGGCAGCTTTTTTATAAGTACATCCAAAGCATGGAGTTGCATGTGTTGTTGGAGGCTGTCCCAGTCAAGGTCGTTTGACAGCCTGTTATGTCTGGGGATGTGTATATATATATATATGGCTTCTGGAACGTTGCAGCTTGTCAACCTGGCTTGTTCTTCTTGTTTGCTTTCTTGACTAGCACTTATTTGCTATCTAGGGTTGATCTGCTAGGGCATTCTGTGCAGAACCTGTAGTTTGGGATACTGCTGAACATGGGCCTGCTTGGAACGGAGGGATGGCGGCTGAGGATCGCGGCTTGCTAAACGGAGCTTCTGAGGGTCAAGTTTGAGATGTGGTGTTTGTATAGGAATATGTTGTGTGCAGAGTACAGCAGGGAGACATGGTTTGCCTTCACCTGGCTGTTTTTTCTGCTTGTCTCCGACCGATGCATTCATCGTTTGTATTATGCAATGAGTTGATCAGTTGCCAAACTGCCATACCATGTTGTGTGTTGTCACAGGGCGCATGTCTATGGAGTGTCTTGTTATCTTACGTCTGCCCAATTGCTTTGTGCTTCTTGCATGTTGAACATCAGTATCTTGCACCTGAAGAGTCTCCTGGCTAGCAAGATGAATTTTGAGTGGCCGCCATTTGTGTTTGTACATGGTCTGCCCAGCAGAATGTCCTTGCTGTGTGTGTATCAGGGGCCGTGTGTATCAGGGGCCGTCTGTACACTTTGAGTTTTGCCGAGAGCCTGTTTGCTTGTATCTGGCTGTATAGGGGTCCTTAGTCGCTCGCCATGGGGCCTTTCATTGGCTTGGTGGTAATGCTGACATTGCACTATGTCATCTTACAATTAGCGCATGTTTCGTGTGCTTCCTATGCATGTGCTTCACAGTGGCTATGAGCGTTTACCGGTTTGCTTTTTGTTCATTGAGGCCAGGTCTACAGCATCTGGTATGTCCACGAACGCTTCGGCAAACAATACTTGGACTGCATGTCTGACGATTGTCACAGGGGTTGTATATAATAGCGATTTCTCTCTTTTCTGTCGCATAGGGTGCTGTTGCATGTTTTGCCCATCCATCCTGCATGACTGATTCATGCCCCTTGGGACGTGTAAATGGGGTGTATCTACAGCTGCTAATGCTTGCAGCTTTCGGCAGATGCATATCATGCCGGAATGCAGCTGCAATCTCCGAGATCTGTCCTTGTTTATAGCGTTTGCAAAGCCTGGGGTGTGTTGGATAGCATTACAGCAACCAAAAGACAGCACCCTGTCCAGACAAAACTGGTACATGGTCCATCCCTTGTCTCTCTTTCTCTGGGGTTCAAACCAATTGTGGTATTGTTACATAACATGTTCAAGGGACCAAAGCAACAGATGAGCAGTATGAGGCATCACTGCCATCTTGGGGGCCAACCAAATGTCAGCGATGCTGTGAATTTTGCATGGTGGTATGGAAGTTGCATACTTTGCGTGTCCTTTGCATCGCCTTCTCAGGCTTGTATACCCTGGCATCCTCGCATCTTATCGAGAACGTGCCCCAGGTTGCAGCAACCGGCCTTTCTGTCATTTGTGCCATAGATTTTATTAACAAAGGCAGTTTGGACCGCTTCCAGGTGGCTCAGCTGCTGTACAACTGCTTTGACAGGACTTTGACCGCTTTGACGTGACTTTGACGTGACATTGTAATGCAGTACAGTTTATATGGTTGACCCTTGAGACGGTGGAGGATTGACCAGCTAAAACGATTCAAACCATAATATTCACCATCATCGACACCATACACCATACATGTATGTGGTAGAAGTGCAAGATCCAGTGTTGAGATGTTGTGCCAAGTTGGTATGGGTATATGCTTGTGCAGCTGGTCACTGAAGGTGCCGGTGTTGTGTGATGTCAGTACTGTACTTACTGTGGCACAATAGGCACTGTGTGTTGAGCGTGATGCCAAACCTGTGTGGCAGTGTATCCTGATACTGAATGACTTTCGAGTATTACACTGGGCGGATGCCGGCGCTAATCTGGCTATAAAGCACTTGCTGACCTGAGCTCAAGGGGCCGTGCTGCATAGGCCTGAAGCGCCATACTCTACTTCTTACCCATTGGTAGTTGCTGAGTACCAGTACTCGCACTTCATGTGGGTTTGCCAGGTCTTTTCCCCTGTGGCGTTCTAAGTTACTCTGACCGTTGACTATTGACTCTGACTATTGCAAATTCATTTCTGCCTTTGTTTCCCATTTGACCATTCAACTTGTCGTCCACAATTCCAGTTGGAGTATCTGTTGTAATAGCGATGATCACAAAGTGCTTTGTTTTGTAGCACCTGTGGTGGTATGCCGACCTTGATGTTAGCAGTGAGTTGTTCCTTGGTTGTACACATAGTTGTTGCATGGCTAGCAAATTTTCAACAGGTCATGCATACTTGCAGCTGGTGTCGACGATGCATTCAGTTGAGGAGATGTATTCAGGATCCAATGCAGACGTGGTGGCCGTGATATCCCTGTGCATGGTCTTGCAGCCATGTGTGACAGATTGACTTATGCGACCTTATGCTGTGTTGGAGCAGAATTTGCATCAATGGCTTATGCCCATGGCAATGAAAGGCAGACTTCGGCCTTCTTTACATTGCCAGCAGTTGCTGTATGCCATGGCGGTTGGTCTAACCTGCAACGCTCGAGTACTTGGCTTTGGCTCTGCACCAGCAAGGGCACAGCCAGTTTTGGTGATTGCACATCATTGGACCTTGCAAATGGTCAGTTTTGGGCAGGCGCTAATACTTGAATAATACATGCTTGCATGCATTGCGGCAATACGATAAGTTTGCCAACCATTCTTATCTGTGCTCCCACACCTGGGAGTGTTTGGCGTGTTTTGCAAGTGCAGTGCCTTAGTTCTGCTGTGCTGTAAGGCTGGCAGCCCAGCACGGAAACACTGTGAAGGGTTTGCTGCCGTTTTGGCCCGCAAGGGAAGCAGGCTAGCAAGCAGTTAGCCCCGCAGGATGTCAGATGAAGTTCAAACTTCGCAGGGTTTGCAAACTTGCTTCCAGGGGTGCTGCAAATGGCGCCACGTGCACCAGCAAGTGGTGCCTATAGCCAGATATGTAGGCCTGGTGCCGGAAGGCAGGCTTAGGTTTGCTGCAGGATGGGCGGCGCCAGCGCTGCGACTTATCCGTTTTCCTGGCTGGGTGCCAGCCCATGGCATGGCACCTTATGCTGCATGCCTGAATGATCAGCTTGTGCTTTTTGGGCACTCTGGCTAGCTTGGTAATCGGTCTTGCTTGCTGTCTCTGGACATTTCACCAGGTATTGCATAATGAAAGAGATTGTGAGCAAATGCAGACATTGACTGCTATGCAGTCGCTTGTTTGGGCCCCCCATGATGTGCGTAACTTTTCCATTGAGACTTACTACTGTTGCTTGTCCAGTGTACAGTCAATCACCTGCGCGCAGCTGGCCTTGGCCGTTTGTTGATGTAGCATAGTGATCGCGATGTTTTCAGAGGTCACTTGTTGCTATATTGATTACCGCAGATTGTCTCTTAGGGATGACAGACAGCCACTTGATGCTTGGTACTCAGGATCCACAGCCAAACCGTCATGAAATCGGGCTGTTCTTTGGTCTGGTGTTGAGCAGCTCGACTTGAGCCTTGGATTTTTGCATGAACGCATGTGCAGGGTCTGGGCCTGGGTCTAGGCTATCTGGTCACCATACGGTATTCTGCAGAACTGAGCTCAGGTGGCTGGGTTCAACCCACCATGTCGGTGCAGTGGCTGAACTTGTCCAATGGAACCTGGAGTTGAGGATATAACTGCCAGGTCAGACTTGTTGTAAAGCAAGTGCCTCGTTGTGTGGCAGATTCTCCCACTTTGCCTAAGTGGATAGGGCCGCCAGCCTTGAAGATGAGTCATTCAAGGCAGTCGCAATGCTTGATGCTTAGACAGTGGTGCTGGTCAGTTTGTTACTGATGATCCCATGAGCCGTATGTGCAACTTCAATGCATATGCTTGGCTGCATCCTGCTTCTCCTGGTGTTGTGTACGTTAGTACATCATGCATAAATGATCCAGGGCTCAGCCTTAACGATTAATACCGTTCACGGGCTGGCTGATTGTGTGCTTTCATTTCAGGAACGTGAGTTGCGTGCCGGAGCACAAAGTTTCCACAAGTGCATGTGTTGTTGGTGTGATGCACGAAAACAGTGTTTTGATATCATGCAAGCAAACTTCCTGGAATGTGACAGTACATATTGGATCTCCCACTGTCTGCTGTGCACACCACGTGTTGCTGCAGTGAGTCAAAGCTCAATCTCTTCAACAGCCAGTGCGTGTTCCAGCACTTATCAGCATACAGGTACTACCTCAGTGAGCCTATCAACCCACATGACCGTCATAAGTTATGGAAGTTCCTGCTTGCCGGATCACTTCCTGCCATGTACACAGGGTGGAATGTAGTGTATGCCATCAGTGCCTGGACCAGAGCTACACTCAAAGCACGGTGCCACCTCACTGCCTCGCAGGCAGTGTCTTATGTTGCAACAACTGTGCATACAGAAATAAAAAGTCCCAAAAATTTGATTGCGGGCGACCAAGTTTTGCCCATCAGTGGCGGGCTGTATGTAGAGTGCATGTACCTTGTACGCTGCGACTATGCATCAGCGGCTGCCTGGCGTTCACTGTTGCATATAGGCCGGATGCTTAGCCCTGATCGTGGGCGATGTTGAGGCAGTTCATCATTGGTGGGTTTGTGGCCTCACACAGGCCCGTCATGGCTGGGCTCATCTGGGCCATAGGGCTGGGCTGGGTTGGACAGCAGAGCTGCTTTTTCTCCGCATAACCTTGCAGCCGCCAAACATGGAAATATTAGTGCCTCCGATGCCGCAATGCCAGGCGTTGAATGCGCACGGGGGTGTCTTCGCCTGTTACACCGGCACATGTGCACAGCTGCAGATGACGCATGGTGGTACTACCGCCAGTGGTTAATGAACAAGAAGGCAGAGGCAAACTTGCAGTGGTTGCAACATCGCCGGCTGATGTCTTGCTAGGCCGGCCCCTCATGATCGGTCACCACCGCGTTAGGCCACGTACAGTGGAGGACGCATTTTTGAATGAAGCATTGAAACGTCCACGTATGTCGCCTTTAAGTGCTCGAAGACGTTCTTTCAGATGTAACTAAAGCTATGAATGCTTTTGTTGGGCTCCAGATGTACGCCACTGCCTTACGCCCTGGCATGCGCTGCCAGACAATTTTGTATGTGCACATATGGCAGCACCAGGGCCCATAATGACGCTCGCAGATGCTTTCTGTGTGTATTTTTAAGTTGAATCAAACGTGCGACAGCGTGAGGAGGCTTCAGAAGGCCGTGCTCTGCTGTTTCGCTTGTCCACGCACCCAGCCGTGGGCCCCTCAAAACAGCCCCTCCAAATACCTCGATGGTCGGATTCTGCTGATGTAATATGGTTATATACACCCAGAATAAGCCTTTCAAGCATCGCTTTAGGACCCTGACAGCCCCAGGGTGGCACTTACAAAAATGCGTCCGTTCAAAAATGCGTCCTCCACTGTACGCGTTGCCTAAACCGCGTTGAACCCGCAATTTGAACAGCGCAAACCCGGTGCGGAGTCCAGCTTGGTACAGCTCTCTTACATTTTCATTCAGTAACGCTGTATTTAGCAACCTGTATCAACCACGCTGAGTACACGCTCTCCACACGAAGGGGCCCACACAAGGATGGAGGAATATCGGGACGACAGCGAAGGGGAGGGTGAGGTGTTCTGACTATTTTCTTTGGGATACCAACACTACTGCTTTTGGACACGATGCCTAGGACAAGGGGCTTATGCACCCCGTCAGGAGCGTCAACGTCTCAGACGGGCATGTTCGCAATTATGTATAAATCGCATGATCCGTGGTGAACAAATGTGTTATGATTGTGCTGATTTTGACTACAGGTGACTCTGTGAGCCTGTTTACGGGCCTGCTGGTAAGCAGCAGATGTGCTGGTAGCAAGGGTGCACCTCCTGCACAGAGCTTGCAGCTTCCAATGCCTAGGGTCGGTGAACAGCTTGTTCTTCCCCCAGCATTGACAGCAACTGGCGCACAGCACCGACCTGCAACATCTCGCAGCAGCTCAGCCCCAAGAACCTTCTCCAGGGGCAAATCACAAGCAGCAGAATTCACGGTAGCAGCCAGCAGCAGAAGTTTGCAGCTCCTGACAACGTCAGCAGCTGCAGTTGGTCAGCACTCCAGCCGTCGCGACTCATGCAGGGCTGATGGTGGTAGCTGCAGCTTGCAGCCACTAGGACACACACCCCTCAGGCCCTTGACAGCAGCCGCAGCATCAGTTGATGGTCCCACAACCAACAACAGTAGCACCATCAAGGCCCTCACCCCACATCAGCTGCAGCTATCTGCAGCGCGGCCCAGCAAGCCGGCTTTGCTGAGCACTGGCAGCTCGACTAGCAACCACAAGCAGACGTGCATGCCGGCTTCTAGCAGACAGCAGCACTTGCAGGAACAGCGCAGCTTGTCATCTGCTCCAGAAGGTGGCGCAGAACTGGATGACAGTGCAAGGGGCTCAGGCAGGATTGTAGCTGATGGCAACGCAGGGCCAATCGGGAATTGGCCAATTGTTGCAACAGATCAGCACTGGAGGCCGCAGGATGATGCCACAGCAGGGGCAGCATCAGCTGCCGCTGCAGGAGCAAGCATACGAGCCATTGGCAGCCAAGTGTCAGCTAAGCAGAACCGTTCTGACTCAACAAGAACCAGGCTGGCTCAACAGCCACAATGCTCGAGGCCACCTCGAGTGCTACCTGCTGCTGCTGCAGCAGTAAAAACAGCACCAAGGGCAGGCAGAGCAGGTTTGGGTGCTGTCACTGGGACCACGCAACAGCAGCAGGGAACACAGCAGCCCACGCAGAAGGGCAAAGGATTCCAACTATCCCTGGACCTCTTTGCAGCAGGGACCAAAACGAGTGCAAGTAAACCTCCCACTGCTGCTCCAGCAGCTGCTGCAGGTGGCATTAGCCAGGGCAAGGGCTCGCTGCTGCTGCCACTGCCTTGCAGCATCCCCACTGTCAGCAATCGTGACGCCACTGCTGCAGGATCCGCAGCTGCAGAATGGGTGCAGCACCCGCAGCACCGTATGCCTGCAGGAAAGCGACGCCATGCAGAGGAAGTTAGTGAACTCCCTGTTGCACTGCCAGGTCAGCAGGCATCAAAGCAGCAGCAGCAGCAGTACAAACGCAGGAAGCAACTGGAGCACTTAGCAGATGATTCCATGTATGACATTGAAAGCGAAGGCGATGTCAGTGATGGCAAACACAGATCACCCAAGCAGCTATTGAAACAGCAGCAACCACGCCGCAAGCCACAGCAGCAGCAGCGGCCCAAGCAGCACAACAGTGCAGAAAACTCAAAACGTTGCATCAGTGAGCCAGACAGCGATATCGAGCATGAAAGGCATAGCAAGGGGCTGCTGCAGGGGTTACAGAGTGCCACTGGTAAACAGCGCTTACAGAAGAATGATCCCGAGGTGGGTTTTCTGAGTGAGCCACAAATTGACATTCTGGAGCAGCAGCAGCCGCAGGGGCAGCGCCAGCAGGTCAAACACAGCAATGCAGTACGTGATTACACAAGTGAGCCAGAGAGTGAAGTAGAGCCACCCAGCAGCAGCGACCCATCAGCCGATAGTGGCAGTGAATGGTCAGGGGACAGCAGTGCAGGAGTGGATGGTGGCAGCAGCAGCAGCAGCCATGACGCTAGCAGCGATGGGGCATGTGATTCTGAGGGCACTAGTGTGAAACACAAAGCAGCTAGCTGCAGCAGACAGCAGTCTCGCCAGTGCAGGGCTGGGACAGCTCACAGTAAACAGAAGGTGGCTCAGCAGCAAGCAGGCGCTGGCTGTGGTGCCGGCCTCAAAATGCAGCTTCATGGGCTGACAGCAGTAGCCCGGTCAGCTCCTACAGCAACGGACTTGCTAGCAATCAGCAATGCAGCAGAGGCAGCACAGCAGGGTCAACGGCAGCAGGGGCCCAAGAAGGGAGTGAGCTTCTCCATACTGCCCTTGCCGGGTATACAGGAAGCTGCTACTGCTGCTGATGCACAAGTGACTGCAGTGGATCACGGCATAGAGCAGCAGCAACAGCTGAAGCTGTCCAGGAAGCGCCAAGATGAAATGGCAGACCAGGAAGATGGTGCTGAAATCACTGCCATACGGTTGCCAAAAGGGCATGTGAGTGAGCCTTGCGCAGTAGCTGTTGCTTCAAAGACGGTGGTACAGTCTCTGTTTGTGGCATGTCTTTGACAGTTACTAGCACCCCAGCTGCTATCATTTTTCTGTGCCATTGGCAGTGATAACAGGTCTAAATGGCTCATTTGCTTTGATGAGCCATGCTGATTGGTAAGGCTGCTGCTGATGCACAGGAAAGCCCCGGGAAAGCTAGTAGCAGGGCCAATGGCACACCTTAGCCTCTCTTCTGTGTCACCGAACATACAGCAGCCTCAGGCAAGTGCGGTCAACTCCAGCATGTCTTGACTGACGAACAGCGCTTATGTTCTCTGCAACTGCAGATACGGCTGATGCAGCCCACAGCGGCTGCTCTGTCCCGGCAGAATGTATTGCTGGTTGAGCTGCCGCCCTGTTTTGATGCAGCAGGAGATTCCGGATCCATTGGTCGTGTAGTCTGCCACAGACAGGAGCATGCCAGCAATAGCCCCGCTGCTGAAGATCCACAACCGCCAGTTACTGCTGCTGCTGCTGGGGCCTTCAGCTTACAGCCACTGCTGCTGCCACCAGGCAAGCATAACAGCAGCAGCGCTAAGTTGTTTGGCAGTGCACCTGCCAAGTTGGCTAGCAGGGCTTTCACCCTGGGTGCCGGCAACAGTAAACACAGCAAGGCCCTTGCAGCAGGAGCTTCGACAATGTCAGTGCTCGAGGATTTATCACTCAGTGACCTGGATGGGTCAGAGCACAACACCGGGGCTGAGGCTGACTTGCAGTCTGACCGAATATCAGAATCTGAAGGGTCACAGGATGAATCATCAGATGCAGAGGTTATGGATGACAGAGAAGTGACAGCTGTTACTCTAGACCTGAAAGGTTTGTGGCAATCAGGCAATATTATTACATGACATGCCTACTGTTTGAGAGCAACACTCTACTTGGCTTTGGACGTTCTGCTGCTGCACAGCTGCCAGGCCTGTGTTTACATCAGCGCATGACAGCAAAGCTGTGTGCACGGAGTAAGCTGCTGCAACCAATGGGAGGGGGAGACCTTTTGAGCTGCGGGCAATATAAATTGTGTGACTGCTGCTGCTGCTGCTGCTACTGCTTGCAGGTCTGCTGTTTTCTGCTGTGGCTATGCCATTGGCTGGCACAGCTGCAGTTGTTAGGATCAACATGGCAGGTGAGGAACTTGCCCGCACATGATGTTTGCACAATCGTGAGTCAGCAGCAATGAGTGGAAGGCTCTCAGTCATGCCGAACGTCAACGGGATGTATGCAACATTGCCTTCTTTCATCTGCGCTTTGGACTCAAGGGCCATTCATGAGTATCTTCACCCCAACAGCAAGCTGTGATGCTGTGCTTTCAGCGTTTCAACTTGCTCACTCTCCAATTGGAGCACTGCGAAGTGCATGCTGCCGGCTGCAGCTGCAAGAGGCGAATTGCATTTGCTGTACTATTTGCTGCAGGTGGCAACCAGACCAAAGCTTCAGCTCATGTGGAGCACATGTTCAACGCGTCATACATCAGAGCCACTCCAGCTGCAGCCGACAAAGCTGGCGATTGTGATGATCCCTACAACACTGGCCTGTTTGCTGATGATTCAGACCAAGAAGGCCATGGCGGTCTAGTGAAAGAGGACGCTTATGGCTTAGCTGCAGGGTTTAGGGACGAAGAGGATGAGGGCTTAGGGCTTTGCAGCAAAGCTGGTGGCAAGGGGAAGGGTTTGGCAAAGGGCCGCGGTGGTAAGGGTAAAAGCACCAGGGGTGGAAAGGGCCGCGGGGGTGGGAGAGCAGGAAGCAGGGCTTCAGGGGGTGCGGGGAGGACTAAGGCTACACCGAAACCTCAGGGGGCTGTGGTTAAACCCAGGGCATTCAAGAGAGGTGGCACTAGTACTGCGGCTAAGAGGGGAGCCGGTGGGGCTGAGGCTGCTCCGAGGGCAGTTGAGGGACAGCAGCCAGCAAAGAAGCAGAGGAAGCTAGAACCGTGGGAAGTGTCAGATGGAGGCTCGGACTGAGCAGTAATTGCGTGGTGTATGGGCAAGCAATGCCTTTTGTTGAGCGAGCTCCAAGCTGTGGATCTGAAGACTGTGCTATTCTGCAACTGATTACTGATGATTACCAATGATTACTAAGTGATGGCATCAAGGCTGCTTCTGGCTCCGTGCTAGTGTATTCCCAACGCCAGTATGAGCTCACACATAGCCGAGTACGGTTTGAATCAGTGTTATCGCATTTTCAAAACAGCCTGACGGAAATTTCGTGGCAAATTGTCGACTTTGGTAAACATTGGACTGACCAACGAACCCACACACGGCTTGACAAACGGCATTTTGAGTCAAGCTCTCTCGTGTGGCACTCAGTATTTGCGCATAGAAAAAATATAGCCTAGGATTCTGCTCATTTGACAGCAGCCACGGAGCAACAACTGGGTATACATTTGGGACCTCACCTGTCAAGCAGCTGGCAGCCCAGTGCACTTTTAACTTGGGCAAGGCCACAGCAGGGAAGGTATCAGAACACCTGCTCAAATGTCGGTCGTCGGCCAGCAGAGGTTTGGCTGCCGGATGTGCCTGATTTTGCTGAGCGGGAACTGACAGTCAGATTGACGGTAGTGACAAACACAACCGCTGGGGCGGCAATATAGTCGACGGCCGCTGTGGTAGACGACATGATGAGCTCGACGTTTCAATCAATTAGTAGTCGCATATACTAGCAGCGCGGCGTACGCCCAGTAGTCGTCTGTAGCAGTGAACTTGCAGCAATGGGTTGTACTGCGTCAAAGCCGGTGTCGCCTGGAGAGAAACCCGACAAGAAAATTGCAGAAGGTAATAATAAAGCCTGGTGGTCGCATGTGTTGGCAAGGAAGCTGGCCTCATTACGTGCGTGCTCGACAGGTGACCATTCACATGCAGCAAACG
>NSMO01000049.1:0-35589 GCA_002588565.1 Coelastrella sp. UTEX B 3026
AGACGCATACTTGGGCGTCTTGCACTGTTGCACCACATACTGACCACATTGACTTGCTGCGAGTGTGCCTGTCCACGATGGATGTGTGGTGTGGTGAAGCAGTGCAGTGCTGCTTTATCCTGAGCGTCCAGTGCTGTTTCCAGCTTACCCACTCTCTGGCTTGTACCAGCTCTGCTTCATCAGCTGATTCCCCCAGCAACCTCAATGTCACATAGCTGCACAGCACAGCACGCAACAAAACAGCAGCAGCAGCGGCAGCACTGGCAATGGTCCTGATCTCAGTTATGCCTGTGTGACATTGATAGGTAGCTGCTGATGTGTCAGCCAAAGATCTGAGCTCTGAGCTCAAAGGTTGCACAGCGTAACTACCAGTGACATACAATGCTGAGAAACACAGACATGCACTTGGGCGGCGATCTCACACAGGAAGTACTATGAACCTGTATTTCCAAGCAATGGCAACAACCGCAATGCTACTGGCTAACTTAGCCAGTGTGGCACACTGGGTATGTATATGTCTGTGAGCCCATACTGCAATGGTGGTGTAGGCGCAAGGGTAACAACATGTAGCAGTGGCATTGTTGCAGGTGCAAGAAGACAAGCTCAACCTCATGACTTTGAGTTGTGGACAACACAATTGTGTTAGAAGCACTCTGGGTGCCTGTGATACAAGCGCTTACACAAACACAGCTACAACACAGAACAAGCTGCGGCCAATTTGTGCCTCGTGCCAAACGGTTTAGCACGAGGCACAAATTGGTCGCAGCTTGTTCTGTGTTGTAGCTGTTCCTGGCAGGAACACCACCACCACCGCTGCCCCTCTGAGATGAGCTGGTGAACCATGCAGCATCACAATAAAAATGCTGCTGCTGCAAGTCAGTGCAGCTATCATCCCAACTCCTCGGGCCCCAGCGCTAAGCCTATGAAGACCTCTGCTTGCCTTGCATGTAAGTGATGTTTCATACATGGTTGGGCCCCCTAGATTGTGCAGACCCCCTAGGCCAGACCCGATACCTTCACTGCACTTGCTACTTGATGTGTATATGCAGCTGACTGCCAACTATCTACTGCGGCAAGCTAGGTCCTGTACAGCAGCAAAGCAGGGTGGCCTTTGCATAACAGTGCAAGCCGCCCCCCCCCGCTCGTGACACCAGCTACCAACTACATTCTGACAATTGCTGTCTTGTCACCTACCTGAGCGCTGTACCAAACATGGTTGAGCCTCCCTCGATATGCAGGCCGAACCCTCCATCCTCGTTCTGGTGGTTGTACAGGTACCGCACCATCTCTGTCTGTGCTGCTTTGCCCAGGACTTTGTCAAGAGCCCCAGATGTGTATAAGGCAATTATCAAGCCAGGCATTAGGAACATGGGGCCACCATAGTCACCTGAAACACGTGTGGCATAGGTTGATGTTGTAAGAACATTTGCACACGGGGACAGCTAGTGACTAGGGAGATGAGTTCAGTGCCTGAAACCCTCCTGACACAATATCTACTGCCTGATTGGTGTAGGATCTGCCCAATCGGTTGAAAGTTGTGAGGAGCTGGTATGTGCGATGTTATGCAGTCCGTGTCCACAACTAGCGAGAGCAAGTGCTGTCTGCAGCAGGAGAGGCTCGCCAGACTACTGCTGGTAGTGCTGCTGCACTTGGTTGCAATTGAAAAGCGCTATCGGCTTGCGCTGCTGAGCTCTCGTACGGCCAATACATAGAAAATACTACAGAGAAGTTGAGTACTGACAAATCAGAATACGTTGCCGCGAAACTTTCAAATGCTGACCTGGGAAGTGTCCATCATTCTGCTGCAAGCATTCATAAAAACTGATGGCTCCTTTCAAGTGCTCCTCTACGCGCTCTGCTGACGGTATCTGGCCATCCTTTATACGCTCTTTAGGCGGACTATGCTTCTTTGCTGCGATCTTATCTGCGACTTGCAGCCTGAGCAGTTCGTCTGCACTGTGATGCTGCTTATGTCTGTTGGCGGTGAAGGCCGCACGTAGCTGTTCAGCCTTGGCACGCTGCTCCGGAGTGCCTGCTTTGGGATCATACTGCCATGTCTGCCTGCCTTTGTGGCCGTTCAGCGTCACGAGGTGGGGATGTCCACCAGAGTCACTGGCACTTTTGAACACCCACATACTGCTGGTTCCCGCATATGACGCTTACACTGACGCACTAGTCGTCTCAAGCAGACCTGCTCTCGACGTTTGCGCTGTATGGCTCTGGTTTCTCTTTTGGGGCGTTAGATGGAGCTGGGTGGTCTCCCGTAACCCGATGGCATTCTCGACGTGACCGTGTAGCACTGTTCTCATTAAGTACAAAACCAGCTCGCGTTAGGCTATGCTTTAAGCGGGAGCGGTGCTGCTTTGGCCAGGTGGCGGGCTGTCCTTGCAAATGGCGCTTGGGCAGCGATGCTGGCTTGTGCACGTTCGCCTGATTCGACCGGACCATTAGTAATCAATTGCCTCACATGGAGCCTACATGAAGGCACTGAGACCAGCCTGCGAGCTGCAACTGTTGCAGCTGACAAAGATGCACAGCTGGCACGAGCAAAACACTCCTGGCCCGACCTGCCGTGTTGTGAAGTTCCGCAGCAATTCATCTGGCACTACAATTACAACTCATTCAACTATATTGCGCATCTCTCACTCGATGATCTTTGTGCATTATCCATCGCAGAAACAAAGCTTGCTACTGCAACCAGCAGTGACAACTGCGGCAGCAACTGCTTGTAGTACAACAACCTGCGCTGCTCCTTGAACAAAGCTTCAGCTGCTTTACGCTCATTTAGAATGTTGCCGATGGACTCTGCTGCTCAGGAAACATGCTGGCGCTGGTCCTGGTGCTCGTCCACCCTGCTGGTGCTACTGCTACTGCACCAGGCGGGTAGATGCAACCTGCAGTGGACGACTCCTGCCAGTCCCGCTACTCGCAGTCTAGTATCTCACATCGCAGATGCACTCTCCCTCCTCGCACAAACCTGCTCCAGGCAGCCTCACTCTCAATAGCCTACAAACACGAGCAGACACCAACCTGGGTGGCGACCCCTAGTAGCGCATTACAGCTTTGCCAGCGCATCTATTTTGTTGCATTGGCTTGGTCACCTTTACCAACAAGCACATACAGTTGGGTACCAGCATCAGCAACAGCAGCACAAGAAATCGGAGCGCCCTCGGCAGGTACGTTCAAGAAGTGTAGACACACTGCAATAGGCAATGAGAGCAGGCAATAGGTCCTAATATGGGGTGCTCAATTAAAACAGCGGATTCAGACCCCCGCATAACAGCCGCATACTGCTAGCCACAAAGAAGTCTACCTACCTGTCCAGGCAGTGCAAAGAAGCCTGGGTAGCCCAGGCCTACTCCATCAACAATGGGCCCCTCGATAGCTTTCATGTAGGCATAGTCCATGTCCCAGAAACCAGTCTGCACAGAAGTGATGACATACGTCAGGAGTGTGAGCAGCTTATGCGTTTCCAGTGGTAACAGAATCGGAGATGGCGGCAGATGACAGCCAATAATGCGCTGGCAGCCTGTTTGCAAGAGCCAGAATTGTGACAGCAGATAGTGCTGATTGATGCAGACATCATTGAGCTGCAATCTAGCCGGTGAGTTGGTGGCATTAGCAGCAATCAAGCACGTTTCCATCTACCCCAGTTTACATGGCTCGGCCCAGGTTGATAGCCCACCCACCCCCCGATGGCCCTGCGCTGCCCAACAGACACCCTTGTGTGTCGCAGCGACACTCGGACAGCTAGTTACCAAAGCAAGATCAGGCGGCCAACATTACTAAGGAAGTACACCACAGCAGCAAACAAGAGCGACTGAGTTATCAGCCCCAGAACGCACCCCACCCCCTTCCTACCTGCAGTGCTGCTATAGACGCTTTGAATCGCACCACATGTGGCCAGTAATCTTGAGACCCACAATTCACATGGCAACGTACTCCCACAAACTCCACCACTGTAGCAGCAGCAGCAGCAGCAGTGCCATCTGGTTGCTGCTGTGTTGCTGCATCTGCTGGTGTCGGGGACTTCTCAACGTTGAACAGCAGCTGCCACCAGAAACCTGCAGCATGCAAATGAATTGTGCAGGCAGCAGCTTAGTGGTGCTCTTGGAGTTGAGCATCTTCTGGTCGCTGTGAGGTGCTGTGCAAGCGGCAGGCCCATGCTCCCTGCTGAACACAGCAGCATAGACCAACAATACGAGGTACGCAAAGAAGCATACCTCTGCATCACAAGTCTGACACCTCCGCACACAACACTTCAGCTCTTGATTCATTACTCCTGCAGAAGCCTTACAGGCCTGACACTTGCCTCAAAGCCAAGAAACAACATGGCCGTCACCTGGCAGGAACTCACCTCAAAACTCAACTCAGGTCAACTCACCTGACAAGTAATGCACTGGCGAGCTGAGCACGACCACTGTGCCCCACAGTTCGGCATCAGCAACCATATGATCTTACTTATCTCAAACAACACCCGCGCACCCATAATCAATGCGTTGCTTCACTGTGCACTGCCTGACAACCAGTTTTAGCGAGAGGCAGCTGCAACCACCCCAGGAACAAACAGCTCAGCAGGCGAATAAGAGCTCAACTCGCAACTGGACTCAACTCACCTGAGAAGTAATGCAAAGGTGAGCTGAGCTCAACGACTCTTCCCCAAAGCCTGGCATCTATTACCATGCGCTTGATTGTGCTCATATCAAACAACGCCCGCCAAAACCTCAAAGACCCGACATGAACTTGTTTATTTGTACTGAGCAGGGTCTAACAACCACCATACTTGCAGTGAGGCAGCTTCAAACAACACCAGCATATTCTAAACACACAACCCAGCAGGCCACTCAGAGCTCAGCTCTGAACTGAACTCAACTCACCTGAGAAGTAATGCAAAGGTGAGCTGAGCTCGACCACTCTGCCCCACAGCTTTGCATCTGCCACCATTCGCTTGATCGTACTCAACTCGATACTCCACTCAAATGACGCTCGAGTAACAGAGCTCAGAGGTCGCGGACAACGGAAGTGAGGAGTGGCGGCTGATGGGCCATACTCATAAGATGCCAGACGCTGACGAGTGCTCTCAGAGGCAACAGCGAACCTGCAGATACATCAGAGACGTAACACAGCACGTAAGCTGATTGTAGGATATGGCAGGAGGGTAGATGCAAGCAGCACGCAACTGTGCGTACGAATGACCAAACACAATGGAGGCTTGCAAGGGCGCGTAAGCAGACTATTCATCAGTGCCCTGCCCATGACAAACGGAACTGGTGTTGCCCGGTGTACTAGGTCATGCTGCCTATTCAGCATGTGTGTGTGCATCCAGCTGCAAAATGCTGGACAAAATTTTATTTATTACATTTACCAATCTGACGGTAAGTGTCTGACTTAATTTCTATCTGGTCTATCCTTGGGCTGCAACCTCTGGTATTATTGCCCTTGGTGTGGAGAGTGCGGTCTCAGATGGTCTCAGATGGTGAGGTATCCACCGTCACCGCTTGTTATCAAAAAGTGCTGTCCACGATCCATTGCAGCTGCTTGTGATTGAGTATTTAAGCACGAACATGGAACAAACTTGCCGATTTGGATGAGCTGCTACTTGACGCTGGCTGCTGTTTCGCGTACTTGCTGAAATGCATTGAGCAGTTGCCGGGTATCAAATGGGTGTGGGGAGTACAGTCTCAGATGGAAAGGTGTCCGCTGTGACCCCTTTCTTTCAACAAAGAGCTGCTTCAGCTGCGATCCATTGCAGCTGCTTTGTGATCAGGTACAATTACCACCAACATAGAACAATTCTGCCGACTGGAATCAGCTGCTACTCAACGCTGCCTGCTGTTGCAGATACTTACTGGAATGCATTGAGTAGTTGCCGGATGTCAAATGAGTCCCTTATCCATGGCACACTGTGCAAGACATCACCAATGAAGGAGCTGGTAAGATATGGAACACGAATCTGCAGTGCAAAGGCAGCAATACACCCACGACACTGAGCCACAGTATATAGGTATTGACCGTAACCTCGACTGTCTTTCAAGTTACAAGTATTGATAGTCACTGTTATGATACCAGCAAGTACTAAACTTCCAGAATCCAGGAGAAAGGCTGCACAGAACAGGTGAACTTCAGCTTGCTGCTGCTTCACACTGTAGTTGAGAGTACATGTCTGCATAAGGCATTAGCTCATTAACACCAGCTGACTGAAGTCTATAAGGCGCATCATCTCTAACGAAGCATTTTGCTGCGATCAGCCAGCCAACCACTGGACACTCCACCAGGTTCCTCAGCACAAAACATGAGCAATCTCATTGGTTGACCAATACTGAAACACCAATCTGGACCAGTGTTCCTTGCGCCTGCCAGGCCCCAGTACAGATTCTGGCTCTGTGCAGTGGTGACAGTTCTGGGGCAGCCGGCCCATCCCCAATCCAGGCTGCAAGTGCAACTGTAGTGCCTGCTGTGCTTTGAATCATACCGTCCTGGTTATTCTAATGTGCATACAAATCTGCACCAGCACTACGAGGTATACTGCACTGAAGGGCTCAAATTGCACTGAAAAGTGAATTCTCTTCTATGACGGCCCCAATCGTTTACGGTAATCATACAAGAACCCCATAGGGCTTGACACAGTGGTGGGAAGACAAGCAGCACATTGTGGTATATACAGTACTTACCAAACTCAGCAGTTCCCTGCGCTGCGCTACTGTTATTGTTCTGCCAGCTGGTCCTTCTTCTATCCAGCCGGCCAGAGCCACCAGTGCTGTGTTCTCGGCGGCAACAGAGGTCGACTCTGATGCCAGCAGACACTGGATAGCTGGTGGCGGCAGGGCTATGAACTGCTCTCTAAGTGCTTCAGATGACCAAACCTGCATCACGAGCAGTCAAGTAACACACCATCATGATGAATGCTGCTAACAACTTTATGGTGTTTGATATAAACATGCCCAGTGCCAGCTGGTGAGTAAGAAGTCGACTCTGATGCCAGCAGACACTGAATGGCTGGTGGTGGCAGGGCTATGAACTGCTCTCTAAGTGCTTCAGACGACCAAACCTGCATAAGGAGCAGTGAATGAACACACATGATCATCAACATGATGTTGCTTAGAGATTATTGAATACCAAAGGCCAGTGCCAGCTGGTGATTTGGAAGCCGGCTCTGATGCCAGCAGACACTGGATGGCTGGTGGTGGCAGGGCATTGAACTGCTCTCTAAGTGCTTCAGATGACCAAACCTGCATAATGGCCAGTCAATAAACACACATGATGTTGCTTATTAAATACTAAAGGCCAGTGCCAGCTGGTGATTTGGAAGCCGACTCTGATGCCAGCAGACACTGGATGGCTGGTGGTGGCAGGGCGATGAACTGCTCTCTATGTGCTTCAGACGACCAAACCTGCAAGGGGTAACACAACCAACAACCTTCAAACACAAACACCTTGTAGAGGTTTAACCTTGATGTGCTAGTGGACACTCGTTAGCAGATCTATCGAGGGTGTCGCTGTGAACCGTTTCATCGCCGATACGACACGAATACTGTGCGGGTTCAAAACCATCCCCACACTAGCCAGCGAGCCAGTGAATGATCTATGGAAGATTGGTACATTCACTTCCATCGCATACACTGGAGGCCTCTGACCACCAAGAGCTACAAGTAGCCCACAAGCCCGCTAGCAACAATCGACAGGCTTAGCATGATACATATGCACGACTCCCTCAGTCACGAACCTTCTCCAAGTCTCCATAGAGGTCCAGCAACTTTGCCCTCGCTTTTGTCATTACTTTCGCCATTTCAGGTGCGTCTATCATGAGCTGGGGCAGACTGAACACCTCTAGCACCACAGGCAGACTGACATTGGACAGGGGGAGGGACTCAAACGTGCTGCTGGCCGCTGCGAGGAATCGAGTCACCTGCAGCAGCAGCAGCAGCAGCAAATATCGTCACAACATGCAGTAGCAAGCTTCAATTACATTTATCAGCAACCTGATCACTTGTTGAGATGGAATTAGGACGCATACAATAGAAACAGAGTGGCTGGCCACAGCGGTCACACAACCGCCAGCTGACGCACACTGTATATATTGAGCTGCTTGCAACAAATCTGGAATCTCTGCCATGACAGTTGGTGTAGGTGGGCTACCTCACAACATGCTACAATGCAGCCTGACTCCGTTCCGCTTCAACAGGGGTTTCATCATCACCCCCACCGGTTTATCCCCGTGGTTCACCTGGTACTGATCTGCCAGTCTGATCATCTTTAGCAGTTCCTCCGGGGGAGCATCCGCGGGGAGTTTACCAGTGTACCTGCACACACAAGCAGCATGCAAACTGTTGTTGTGAGATGTGCTGACACTGCAACATGTGCTAACAACCAAGCCAACAGAAGAAACATAGTCAGCATAACGTGTGGGGTTGTTGTTGGCATGTAGCATTGTGCCGCTTGTGTATGGCTGCTGACAGGATAGGAGGCCATTAGTGCACTGCTGATATACATGTATATCACCCCATACGATCTGTGGTCCATACAATGCAGCGTGTATGCAACAGGTATGTTGTGATCAGCACTTACATGAATTCAACCATCTTTTCTGCTGCTGTTGCTTCGTCCATTCCCACGTCCAATGTTAGCGTACGGTTCAAGTTGCCGGACCAGCTGCAAATCAGGGCTTTGAAATACTCGCTGAACCCTGCTAACACTACTGCATGCACTGGGAGACGGATCTCTACTGCTTGCTGCTGTTGCTGCTGCTGAGGATTGCTCGGGCCAGCAGCAGCAGCTGCTGCCCTCATGTCAGTCTGGGCATCAGCAGCAGCTACTGCAGCAGCAAGGGGATCTGCTTGCGATGGCTTCTGCTGCTGACGCCTGCTGGCAGCCCTGCTGCTCCCTCCTGCTGCTGCTGCTGCCGCTGTTTGCTCCTGCTGCTGCAACTCCTGTGCTGTTCCTGGTGCGGCTGCTGACCTACTGCTGCTAGGTAGTTCAGCCTCTCCTGCTGCAGCTGTTTGGTATCGCTGCTTTGCTCTGGTGCTGCGCGTAACACGGCCAGGTGTACCAGACCCGCCAACTATCGCTGCTGCTGCATCTGCAGCTGCTGCGCCAGGGTCTTCAAGGCCTCTGGAATGAGGCTGCATGTAATGTCTGCGTGCTCGCCGGCCTGCAGCTGTTGCATTTGACAGGCCGTGTTGCTGACCATCTGCTGGCAACTGCTGCGGCTGCAATTGCTGCGGCTGGTTACTGTTCTGACCTTGCTGCTGTTGTTGGGCATCAACCTCCTGCTGTTGCTGCTGCCGCCGGCGGGTCAACCGGGTGTTGGCCGGCTGTGGATGTCCGTGCTGTTGGTTCTGATTCACAGCATACTGTTGTGGTGGTTGCTGCTCAGCCTGTCGAGCATTTTGCTGCTCCAAGTGCGCAACCTGCTGCTGTGTAGCAGCTGGTGGGGCTACTGCTCTCTGTTGACTCTCCGTGCCAGGTGCAACGGAACCTGGGCGACTGCGGGTCACTCGTTTAGGCGGCTCGACGTTGACGGGGGGTTGCCGGCGTTTGCCTGAGCGAGTTCGCACTCTTTGTGTTTGCTGACCATCAGTGTCAGCTGCAGCTGGCTCCTGCGCTTCAGGATGCCTTGGTAGAGCTTCTCGGATGATAAGTAGGAAGTCCGAAAGCTCTTCATTGCGCCAAAGCCAGCTGAAGTCGCCGTCTGCCATCGGCAAACTGCGAGACCAGGCAGGAACCAGAAAGTGTACTGGCAGGTGCAGCGTGGCGTCGTAGCAGAATATGGCGCAAACATCAACAGATTTGTTAAGGCGGCTGCATGAATGCAGTACGTGCTTGCATTGCACCTGCCTGTCAAGCTCTGTTGGGCGCACTGATACGAGAATGGGCATAGGTGCCGCAGGAGGCCACCATCCTGGCCTGCTGGTGTATGGAGCGCTTACCAATATTAGTCTGACTGCCTAATGCGTGTCCTTCGCAAGTGCCGTGACCTTGAGACGTCTTCGGACCAGCGATGGCAATGGGTGTTTCGCACTACAAGCGGACTGTCACAGACACGTGCGTACCATCGACTACAGCTTATGTCACAGGAAATCACATACTCGTGTACTGAGGAACATCCTGTGTGATGCGATGCTCGGTACTGGACCTGGCTGACTTCTGCAGTTTGTGGCACATTGTCCATCACGCGGCAACGGCCGTGTTCCTGTGCACCGGTGCTGGCACTGCAGGGGTTGCCCGGAAGCTGTGTCGCTACACGGGTAGGAACCCTCGCTCCCACCGCCTGCTCGGCTTCAGGCGCTGCATCAGCGCTGCAGCGGACACATACGCAGCATCATAGTTGCGTTTCGTGCTGAAAAGGCAGCCTACAGGTTTTCTTACTCAAATAGCCAGCAGGGGTCCGCCGCTTGTGTACTGCTGGTGTGTATTGCTGCAGTACACCCATCCGGCCTGGCCGTCAGGCGCAGATCATTCACCAACAAACTTTACAAACCGCAGGACTGGACAAACTAGGTTGCAATTTCCAGGAACTTGGGGCTATCAGCCTCACAGCACTGCACAGGCCGTGCATGATGACAGCAAACACACACTGTTCAACATGAATGATTCAATAAATCATAATCATAGTATGATACAGCCGCTGATCTTCAAGATGGCATTCTATGTTGCATGTGCTAAACTTTACACTGTGGCGGCATGCGCATGTCGAGCGAGGACCACAGCTTCTAGACTTCATACGTCTGCATTGCTTCGCATGCACTCTGGTGATAACTGCGACTGCCCACGAATCATGCCTGATCAACTGGCCTACCGGCTATGAAAATAGCTTCCAGTGTACCAAGTCACTACGCTTTTTGAGCATACTACTACACATGCTATGCAGGCACATCTCTGCGCAATAGTGTGCATGTAGAAGTGTTTAATATGTGCTGCTGTGGCTGCAGTCAATAAGGGCTCACAACCAGGAGCTACCGACAGACACAGCACCCATGCTTTGACTGTTGTGACATAACATCATCACAGCTGCAAAGCATGTGACTGACAAGGGGACACCGCGCTCAAGCGTGGTCTTCCGTCAGGCAGTGCTGCTGATGCGAGCTCACTGCAGTTGCTGCAACGAAGCTCGCAACAGCTGTTCATAAAGTATTATGATGTTTTTACTTCTGTTATGTTTCGTTGACTGTTCCTGCCACTGCTGTTGTTGAAAGAAGGCCTAGACTTGAAAGTTGGATGTATTGCTTGAGCCCAGGTGCAGCTACCAACTGTCACTACTGCTGCTGTTTCAACCACAGAGACACCAGCTTCTGCCAAGTACAGTACCCAGGCCCCCACCCCTCAAACTTTGCTACTGCTGCAGGATACGTAGCTGCATACGCCATCTTCCGAGGTACTGCTATGGCCACCATGCCAGCCGCAGCTGCTGCGTTGATCAAGTCGCTGCTGCTTGCTACTGCCACGCAGCTGCTGCTGGGTGTGCCTAGTGTTGCTGCTACTGCTGCTAGCCAAGGGCCGCTGGTAGGGTTAGGTGCACCTGCAGACAACAAACAAGGTGTCACAACAGCAGTGTTGGACATGGTACAAGCACTGAAGCTGCAATGCAAGGTAGAGCTATGAAGGCACAGGCAGCAAGTGGGCGGGTGGTGCAGGAAACAAAGCTCCTTTGGACTTTGGTGACCAGAAATGGTATCAACTGAGTTGCCATGCACCTACAAATGCTCAGGGCGCAAGCTACAGTCCAACAACCACAGGAACAACATCCTGAGCAGCTCCAGCAGCCAGCATGTGTTGCTGCTACGCTATCATGCGCGCTTCTGACTGTGCAGCATACATGAGTGCTGACATGCACTGCCGATGTAGTGCATTTGCCTGTGCTGCAGTAGCAGCAACAGCACCACACTTTTGCGCATTGCCTCTAACAATACTCCTTCTGCTGCATACTGTATACGACACAGCAGTCCACCTTACCAGTATTCTGCAAGGACAAATCCAGCTGTACTCCCACTGCCTTGCTTTTGCCCTCCAATGCCGATGACAACCTCTCCACAAACTCCTGCGCCCCTCGCTGCTTAACTCGCCCCGCTGCTGCTGCTAAACTTGCACTTGGGTCAAACGACATGTTATCTGTGTTACCAACACTGTTATCTTAGTCTTCTGACATTGACTGCTGACTGTACATGGCGGCTGGGTAGATTCTTATGTGACTTGTTACTTCTGGTGGTAGCTGTGTCATAACACAGGAAGTGACGTCATCTTGGGGGTCTGAACAGGTTTGGGATATGAAGGCAATCTTAGCCCCTGCTGCAGCTGCTTCGGTAAGAACCTGCATACATTCAAGGGAATTCACCCAGCTTGCACAACACACACCAGACAATGGCTGTACAGGCTGCATGTGCAAAGCAAGGTTGAAGAACGACTGGTTCGCTTCATAACGCTGAACGCTATCACTCTGCTATGATGGGTGGAAACCTGGATGTAAAGCGTACAGACACTTCGCTGTTGAGCGGCTGCTTCTGCAGTGGTTTCATAAAGCATGAACAACTCCCAAAGCATGAAGATCTTCGGACAATCATGTTTAGTCTGCATGCATGCACATGGCGTAGCCGACACCATGAGACGGGGCGCAAATCTTCCACCTAGCAAGCCTTTTCATACATGAGTCAGAATATTCATGCAACAAACCCCTTGTACCTGTTTTATGCCATCTCTGAGTGGTACCTCTCCTTTCTCCAGCATCTTCCTGAACTGCTTCTGCTTCAACTGGTACACCTTGCCAGCAAACATTGTCTGAACACATGCACGCAGAGCCACCATGACCGCAGGAGCACAGCAGTCAGCTGATGTCACTCAGCCTGATCTTGCAAACTGCAAGGTGACCAGAGTCGCCCAGCCATCATGCTACCAGCCAAGATGACGCATGGCACCCACACTCGGAACAAGAGTATCTACCAATGGACAACGGTCAAGTGTGTTAACCCAGCGATACAGCCAAGATACAATGCTTAGCTCAACTGGCGGCTCAACTGATCACGTTGTCACTGTGCATTGCTATCACATGTACAAGAACAGCCAGCAGTATGGCTGAGCTGAGAGAGGTCAGGCTGCTTGTGTACCTGCTCATTAGTTGGTAGGAAGGTGGGCCATCCAACAATGGCACAGTATGCTGCTACCAGTCCTTCACCGGTTCCATCTCCTGCAACAGCAGGACAAACAGCAGGGCATGATAGATCTGGTACGACGGCAGATTGTGATGCCTCCCTGCAAACCAGCCGTCTAGCAGCGTCATGCTGCAGGCCCGCGGACAGCAGTTGCACAGAGCAGCTGATGATCACACCAACAGCCTGCTGATGGGACTGCAGTCTGCCACAGTGCTGTGGGCTCGTTTATACTATGTTGCCCTTGATGTTAGGGAGCTGCCTGTCGCGGCGTAGCCAGCACTGCTGCGCTGCAGGAGCAGTCAAACAACGCCGTGCTAAACCGCCCTCTACTGCAGCAGCTGGCAAGTCGTCAAGCCTGATTGCAGCTGATACAGCCCCTGATACGGATCACCGGTCCTTCAAAGCACCGCAGGCTGGGTTGAATGAGGCTGGCCACTGCCGCTCAATGTTATCAACCCTGAGTCTGACCTTTTGAAAGCAGGTCATGATAGATGGCTGGTGTCCAGTTGGCACAGTCAAAGCCGAGGTCGTGGAATGCCCTGCAGGAGCAAGTAGACAGCTGGTCGCCATATGACGCGGTGTGACACACCCGGGACTGCCCACAAGAGAAACTCAACAGATACGTCAGAGGATAAACCTGTACCATAACCTGCAAAGAGGTTTGGCACTCAGCAGACAGCTGCTGAGTTGGATGCAGCTGCTGCAGCTGCGTGGTCTGATGCTCTATGCTATCAACTGAACTTCTAGATGACACGAGGAGGTATGAAGTGCAGTTCTAAATGATACTGCTTGGCACCTGTTAAACGCTATTCGGTGTCCATCCATATGCAAGTCAGTAACTACACCATCTGCTTCAAGGATAAGGGCACCTGTAGTATGGCGTGTTGAAACGTCAGCGGTAGGCCACTTCACGCGCACCACAAAGCACTCAGAAGCAGCAATAGGATGTATCCCAGCAAAGCTACGCAGCCAGTACCTGGATACGAGTTTGTAGCAGACTGGCAGGACACCCGCCACTTCCTAGCCCGGCAAGCCTCCGATCCTACACTGCAGCAGCGATATGCCTTGATGTGGTGCTGTTGAAAGCTATGACTTTGCTGCAGGGTCCTCATCTGGCTACTCAGCATTTTGAACGGGCAAACGAACTATCGAGACTCTGTGCACGGTGGGACTGTTGTCATCGGCACGCGGACCTTCACTGGATAGCGATGTAAGTACGCCGGGTCATCAGGCTCCGCCATCGGCACCACGTTCCCGCCATGGGGTTTCGGTTGCTGTCGGTTGCGCTGCCTCCTGCTGTTGCAAGGTTGCCGCCACCATATTACCACAGCAGGGCATACTGCCGTTTGGGTGGGCAATTGTTGGCACCCAGTTTCAGATCGCTATTCAACCTATCTGGCTGCTGGCCATGACAGTCTGCTTGATGCAGTACACAATTTGATCTTCAGAGATGCTGAACAGCCCAACAGTGGGCATTTGCAAATTCAGGGTTTGCCTCTCGAATTAGTATGGTAACCAATTCATCGTCAAATTACCACCAACAGAGGTAAGATCACACAAATGAGATCAAACACCAACTCAAGGCCTGAGGGTACCACTGCTGCAGGCTAAAGCAGAAACATGTAGGGGAACTTGGAGCAAGTTATCATGCTACCAAAGATGCGAGCAGTGCCATGCGCAAAGTAATGATAAATGAGCCAATGCAACAAGAGGCAAGGTGGCTTGCTACTGGTGAGAACAAACAAGCTATGTATCACAACCCTTTGGCCTGCTGTAACCACTCAGGTCGCCACTGCTGCTTGTGACTTCAAGACTACTGTACATCAAAACCTGCAGAGCCATCACTGCTCTGTACTGCTTATAACTTCGGTTCTGCTTGCTGCAACACCAGCAAGGTGCTACCTCCTGAGTCATCTGCGTCATATCAACATCAAGAGACAGAGACCAGCCAACAGCTGCTGCTACTACTGCTGACGCACCCTCCAACCCACCAAATCACCTCATAAACTGTTGGCACAAGTCATTGCAAACCAACAAAACCCCAGCATTGCAGCGCTGTCTATGACCGCGGCTGTCATGCATATCCCATAGCATACTTCATGATCTGGTTCTTCACCGGGCCAACACTATTCAACAAACGCAAGCCCGCAGATCTGACAGCTCCAGCCAACCCCATCTGGACCCCAAACCCTCGCCACAAAACCTCAAGCGCAGCTATCATGGTGGTATTGGCACGCTGACGTGGCGTTTCGTACTCCTGCTGCAGCATTGTGACATCGCCGATGTCCTGCCCCAGCTCTCGGGCTGTTGCGAGGGCATTGGCGAGCGCTGCTGCATCACCTAAACCCAGGTTTACTCCCTGGCCTGCCAGCGGATGAACTGCATGTGCAGCATCACCCACCAGCACAACTCTGGGACCCACATACCTGCAGGAGCAATTGCAGCAGCAGGAGTGCTGTGTGGTATTGTGTGGTGCACTACTCGCAAGGGGTGCTTTATAGATTGATACAATCTGTACCCCTTGCTACTGGTTTGCTGGGTGGCGCCACAATGGCGGGTGAGCTGTCGTCTAGGGCACTTCATCATAACACGCAGCAGCAGCACCGAAGATGCAGACAGCAGATAAAGGTGGTGGGGTTGACACATGGTTTGGGGGCAGGACACAAGCATAGCTTCAACACCAAGGGCTGAGCACTGCAGAACTTTGCCAAAACAGGACACTCCAAGTCTTACGTGTCTCACTGCGCATCAGCTCTACAGCCAACAAAGCTGCTGAGCCGACTACTTCACCAAGCTGTAACCACCCACCTTCCACTGTGTCGCAGCTGCAATGGGAACGATTTTGGTGAACTACCCACCCAACCTTCAACCACAGGTGGCCGCCTCCAAGTCCCTGAACCGATTCCAACAGCTGCACCCATTGACCCCCCAGGGTTTTGCAGTAGCTGCTGTAGCACTGGACCACCCACGGTGCTGCTCAATTGCTGCAGTACTGAGCTAGCAGCATTGACTGCTGCATCTAGCGACGCAATCCCACTGGCTACAGAGGGGTTTGCCCCAGTGCCATGTGAGCTACTGCTACTGTAGAGACCTGCTGGTGCTGTCCTGCTGCTGCTGCTGCGGAACGTGCTTGGATCTTGCTGTAACACGTCATTAACAGCATCTGCAAATTGTTTGCTGCTGTATGATTCAAATCGCTTCGCCATCTCAGGCGTACAGCTCCAAACAATGTTGCTGTAGCCGGATCTCACAGGCAGTAAAGCCATCGGCCCTGTGGGGAGAAACCGCTGCCATGCAGTATCATTCGGTAGATCTGTAGCTACTGTCGCAACTAAACCCCGCTGATCGTACTGCCAGCCCATGGTTCTAAACCCTGCCATGTCACGGATCCTGGACCTCGCCCCATCAGCAGCAACAACCAAGCGACTGTGAAGCTTCCTGCCATCCTGCAACTCAAGCTGCGCTAGGGCACTACTGCTGCTGCTGCTGCTTGCAGCGCTGTTTGAGCCGCTGCTGCTCCGTTCGCTGCTGTCTCTCCTGCTGCTGCTAGCATCGCTGAGTGTGGGCGTACCACTTGCTGTTGGCAGCACAAGCGCCTGCACTGACCCAGGACAGATGAAGTCCAGGCAGCCGCTACTGCTGTCACTACCGCTGCTGGTGTTGCTGGTGAACCCGAAGCTGCTGTAGTTGCCTATGCCCGCTTGTGCTGCTCGAAGAAGCGAAGCTTGCAGCAATCTGTTCTCTATCACACAGCCCATATGCGATTGGCCAATGTCTGAGGCTTGCCAGCTAACAAACCCAGGTCCACCGTACTCCCAGACCTGCAGGGTAATAACAGCCCACAGCCCCGACAGCTTTAAGCTGTGATCCCGGTATTGAATGACACGCCGATGCCCTCTGCTGGGGTCAGTAACATGAGCCTAGTGTTAATCGGGTGCTGCTGTAGAGTTGGGTTCAGAGATGTTGCAGACCAGCACTTGAAGCCCCGCCGCAACCAGCACTTGAAGCCCCGCCGCAACCAGGGCCACAAAAGACAGTAGAGCTATCACAGAGCAACTACTACAGCCTGCTGTGTTTGTGATAGGCCAACACAAGCTGGGGATCAAAACCAAATTTAGGAACCCAAAGCCAAGTGGTACCTGCATGTGCTGAAATGTTGGTGCTGCCTGCAGCTGCTGCAGCTCATGCCAGGCTCCTGTTTGCTGTAGCAGCTGCATGTTGGCTGGTGTGACGGTGCTCACACGCAGGTCTGGGTACTGAGGCATGTCCAAGTCCATCGGAGGGGGCTGCAGGGGCAACGTGCAATGACAGACAGATATGTGATGCAGCTTGGACTTCCAAATGATGCATGGACTGCTGCTAAGCACGGCTTTCCTGCTGGTTTGCACCTAGCAGCAGCGGAGGCAGAGACCCCTGCATTGCCTGTTCTGCGGTATAAATCTCGCAATGGGGGTTTAGGGGGATATCACTTGTGGCTATGGAATAACGGAGTCACGACAGTGAAGCTGGTCAGACTATTGTGCTGAGACTGCTATCTGTTATGCACCTGCTGGTCGATGATGGCCAACCGCATGCCAGCCGTCAAAGGATTTGAACCTGCAGATGACAGCATAGACGGTGGTGGAAGTAGCATGTCTGAGCTCCCAATACCACACCTAGCTCATTGTCGAAACACAGCAGCAGGTATACACAGCCAGGCCTATCTCACACAACTGCCGCATGAAGCATGAGCTATCATCTGCACCACTGTATCTCCATTGGTAATGAGTAGATTCTGCTTACGGAGAAGAGCGGCCACGGCTGCTCCGACCATGCCTGCTCCCACGATGGCAACATCGTACACTTCTGCTGCAGCCACAGAGCTGATCGATCGAGCCAGCATCCCCGCCTCCCCTGCTCTGCAGTATAATCGTATCGTGTTTGTAAAGATAGATGGCAACTAAGTTCTGGCTTGACCAGTACATGCGCAACCCGCGTGTTTCTCAAATCGTTGTTCGCCAGTGCAACGTTCTTGTTAAAGAAGGGACCAATACTACCTTAAGCACTCACTTGATGGTAAGAACATGCCCACGCGCCAACCCAGCAGAGGTCGTTCCGGTCTGTCGCTTGAACTGCCAGACCTGCCAGCCTGGACATGAGTTCAACCTGGTGATGGACAGCAACTGCTGCAAACTGCAGAGGCGACAACGACTGACTGCTTCGGAATCAGTTTATAGTGTCCTTCAAAGTAAGATGCTTGATACGCTGGCGAAAGGTGGACGCCACTCAGTGGCAGTTGGGAGCTGGATCAACCCACATACTGTAAAAGTGACTGAGCCATGCAGCAAGTCAGATGCGCTGGCAATAGCTGTCCTATCATGCATGGGGGTCGCCTCCCAAAGAGCTCTCTGTGCTGCTCATGATGACAAGCTCTGACGCTGCCAGCATCCAAACATCTCGACTACACCACAAGGTTTACCTGAAGTGAAGTGAAACACAGGGTCAGCGTCCGGGGCCACATACTGTACATTGCTGGGAGGCCCTTCAGTCCACCTGGGGATGCACAAGAGGACAGCAGTCAAGCTGCTGCACACCGGCAGGTACTGCATGTCCACATTGTAAACTCACAAAGAGAGACTATTGCGATATTTTGTTCACCACCGTCTGGGCCAGAGCAGCAACGTGAGCCCACGAAGACAGCACATATGCCGCCACATGCCAAGTTCTTATGCAACTCCTTATAGCCCTGTAGCTCGTGTGCAGATGCCATACAGTACGAGCAAACATCAATAGCAAGAACAGTCCCTAGGTTGAGTTCACCACCACGCTGTCTGCACTACAAAATCCTTCTTCCAGAACTCACTGTACTAGTGACTCTACGCCCTACTGCATCCCCACATACTGTGCCGAACGTATCCTAGATGTCATCAACACACTGTTTGAACCCTACAGGCTAGTGTCTACAAGTTGACGAGCTGTGGGTAATCCTGCAGCAGTTCATCCTTGGCGTAGCTGTCCCCCCTCTCTTGTGGGGTCCACAGCAGCTCAACAGCCACAATAACATCTGGGGGGAGGCTGCCCAGCAGTGTCAGGGACTCTCGGAGGTCCTGCAAGCAACATAACAGAAGTAAAAACGTATAAGTTGGTGAACATTCAAAGTGAGCATGGATCGAAGACAAAGGTATGCGTGCTTGTGAACAAAGCTGGCCTGTATGCACAGGAACATATGTAGCACACAAAACTTGACGAATCAATAAGCGTTGTCTGGACTGTTAATAGTTCAAATCCAAAGTAACCAACAACTAAGGTGGTGGTGGCTAATCTGCCTTGCAGTGGCAGGGACTCCCTGAGGTCCTGCACGCAACATACGGAGTACACAGAGCTTGATTGGATAAGCCTTGTCTGGACTACTTGCGATTCAAGAATCACGGTGACCAACGATCAGGGTATTTGTGATTGATCTGCCCAGCAGTATAAGGGACTCCTCGAGGTCCTGCACGCAACACATGGTGTACTCAGAACTTGACATGCACAGATTACTCGCAATTCAAGTCCGCAACAATCAACAACCTGGAAGACAAGGGGTGACCCGCCTGGCTGTGCCAGGGACTCCTGCAGTACTGAGGGCAGCACGTTCGTTGCAGACAGGTCAACATCCACACAAAGAGAGCTGGCAAGCTGGGTTTGGTACAACTCTAAACTCCAGCCCCTTGTGCCGGATTCAGACTGGATGTGTCTCCTCAGGGAGAAGAACTGCTGAGATTGCGTAGTTGCAATGAATTGTTAGTGCGTAGTGCTGCCACCTCCAATAGCGGGCACGCAGATGCTCATGATGCTGCAGCACTACAAGGACTGCACTATGCAGTTTGGTGTTGCAGTGGGGTCTGGTGTATGTCCCTGGGGCATACGCCACATCCCACTGCGACACCAAACTACATAGTGCAGCGCTTGTAGATAGCTGAGTGTATCTTGGCTGTGTTCTGGCAGGCGCTGCTGCAGGCGCACCAGCAGCCAGGGGGGAGGGGGGGGGGGGGGAGCACCCGCGGCATACCTATGTCGTATGCATTCCTCATCAAAGAACATCATACAGCACGGGCTGCAACGCCTCACAACTTGCTTCCTTGAAAGCTGTGTGAACTCAACAGAAGGACCTGCAGCTCACACTGTGCTCACGACGGCGCAGCTGCTATGCAATATGCAACAACTCTATGAGACGACTGAGATTGGCGCAGAAGAGTGGGAGTCGCGTGCAACTGCATGTGCCAGACACCACGCTTGCGATTCAATTGCATACCAGTTGCCCAGCTAACCACCAACAGTATGATGGGCTATGCGTCCACTAACAAACTCCTCATCAAAATCTTGTTTGTGAAAGTTGGATTGTTACGGGTGGGACACAATGGCCACATGCATGGCACGACAGCTTTTGCCAGCGCATCTATCCTGTTTGCATTGCTCAGTAATTTCACATGCGCAGACGGACCTGTGTGCAGGATCAAGTAAAACCCCCCAGTGGAGCACAGGTAAACCCTGATTGAAACTCCAACTGCTGCTGCTGCAGCTGATCCTGCTGGCGTCTGCTGCTGCGGCTGTAAGCCAAAACAAGCTGGACTGAGGGGTTTACATGCCACAGGTCTAACCAATGAACAAGACTAGGCAAGGTCTAGATGTAGTACATGTGTTCAGCATAACTTATCACGGTAAGCTTGCCGTCTTCTCAAAATGGCCCAAACAAGTTCACACAGCGCATCCGTAGTTACTTGAGCTTCAGATCATCAAGTATTGGGCGCCAAGCGCAGATATACTCAGAAGTAACAACTCTAGCTACCGTACTGTTTACCTCAAGGCTCCTGATCTTTGGTAGTTTGACAGTAGCTTCACAGGCCATGATCAGTGTTATGCACAGCCACTTGTCAAGGCCAACATCCGCCCCTGACTCTTTGAGTGACGCTGTGGTGTATCTGCCACCAACATTGCTGAGAGTTTCCTGTTTGAACTTGCTGCGTTCCTTCAAACTGGCCTGCAGGGGCAGCAAGCAGCACCAGTTGTTGCTGCATCTGGGTGCCATCAAGATCTGAGGGATCCATTACCAATAGTGGGCAACCACAGGGCTTGCTGCTGCGACCCGCGTCAGGTTGTTACGCAGGTTGCTTTCAGTCGCAGACATCGTGATCTTGACGTGAGGACTGTAGAGAAGTAATGCAAGCAAGCACTTGAGCGCAGATCCTATGACCACAAACCTGGTTGTATTTCTGCTCCAACTCGTCGAAGTCATCAGTCATGAACAGAGCAGTGTGGGCATAAGAGCAGTACTCCAGATTCCGGGTCAACATGACAACAGTGTCTGCAGGAGCAACAGCAGAACAAAGCATTGCACCTTCAACATCCAAGACTTGACTGGCACTCTTCTGTACACTTGCTACCACCTCATCTGCCGAAACATTGACCCAGTGTGGAGGGGTTTGAAAGGGTAGATCCTGCACGCATATACAGCAGCTATCCAGGAATGCTTCTGATGGAAAGACGTCTATTGCTTGAGCTCGTAAACATGAAGCTATCAAATACTACTAATAGCTCTGCTGGAGCTGACAATCTATAGCTTGAAACTGCAGACAGCATGAAGCTTGCCAGGTCACATACCATGTACCAGCTCCCCCATCGCATCTTCATCATCGCTGTCTATCACTCCGGCAATGCGATCAAGCTCCCTCTGGAACTGATCTACCTTGCCGAATACACCAACCTGACAGCAGGCACGTCACAGCAACCCAGCAGGTGAGTTATACGGTGTAATAAATCAACTGCAGCGCGTTGAATAGCTGAGTGGTGACAGAAAGGACTCCGGGAGCGCTGACATGCCGGATTGCACCAGTTGCTGTCGGCCCAAGTGCACACTGCTGGAGCTACCTGGTTCTGAGATCTGGCATGATCATAACAGCTAGCCAGAATCCAATGTGTAGCCGCCGTGTAGTTATGGCGCAGCATTACAGGACGTTGCAGACCACAGGCCACAGGCTGCAGCCACACCATGGTGGTGCCAGCTCAACGGGTGTCCAGATGAGTTGCAGTGATGGTGTACTGACCTGCAGCTTTGCCACTGTGAGGTCGGGATCCTCCTGCCTGCCAAAGAACATCACACGTGGCATGTCACGAGCCAGTGCCTGGCAGGCCACCTGCCTGCTGGGTTGGCGTGTCGGGGCTGGTGCTGCAAGCCTGCTGCCTTGACCTCTGGCAACTGCTCCTGTTACTGCCTGCGTGCTGCAGGATGCGCTGGCGCGTGCCTGCACAGAAGAACAGGCTGCCCTCTCAATCTTGGAAGCGGCTAGGGGTTTCCCTATCGTTCAGGTATGCTGCCAGGGCAAGGCAGCAAACCACTTCAGTGCTGGTAGACTTGCAAGACCCCTGCCACAACATGCATAAGTACAAAGATGCAAGCATTCACTGCAAGGATTATTTGTGGTCCCATTGTACTGGGGCACACGGCTCCTGGACCGATTCTTAGCCAGCCAATGTCACAATCGCAACCAACCACGTACTGCTTTAGGTTCCTGCTCACCACAACACGCACTGGCCTTGACACCACAGACGCTGAACTGCTAAAGGCCTCAACGCGCTGCATTGCGGCTGCCATGCTGCTGCGAGGACGGATTTCGCAGAAGACGCTTCCTGAGTGCGACTGAGGACTTGATGTGCGTTTACCAGTGTGGGCTGCGGACATCAATCACTCGGTGTTGAGGGACACTGGTGTTGTCAATCAGCCGGACACTTGACCGGCAGAATTGGAAGGGACAGCAATGCAACTGGTAGGTAACCGGTCACAAGGATGACAGCTGGCCGCTCGAAGCACGCGAGAGTGCCGTTCGGTTCGCATAATGCTCAGAGCTACAACAGATATCTGTTAAAGCCCACGCCCCGCTTGTGCAGCGCTCGTGTTGTGGACATGACGGTGTTCCCCAGGACATATGGCACTGTACTCTGCACTGCAATGCCTGCCTAAACACACGACATGACAGACAGGAATATGCGTTACCATGTCGCAGTCGTACTGCCGCTCTTATGCAGAGCATCAATGCGATACATGTGATAGAGGACTCGACAGCTACTCCTGCGGCCTGTACTGTACGAGTTGACCTGCACTGCCTCCAGGTGCAAGCGCTCAGGCACTTGCTGCAGATCAGCACAATGCTATGATACAAACCAGTCGCCAGGATATTTGGGATATCCATGTCTACTCTGGACAGAAGACAGCTGGTACTGCATGTGAACTTTGAAGTATATCAGCCCTCAAGAACATGTTCTCGTTCGTGTCGCCTACTGTGACGGACACCTGCTGATGCTGGAATCCAACTGCAGCAGCTTGTAGCTGGTTGCTGCATGTCTGCCACCACACCCTCTCACAACCTGGCAAGCTAGCGAAAGGGTGTGGAATTGAAAATCTGATACTGCTGACAGTGCTGCTTTACAAGCTCCATGATGAAGGCGCACAATTTGCTGACTGCAGTGCCCATAGTACTCCCGTTCTCTGGAAATGGGGCCCAGCAACATTCTATGAAGTGCCACAGCTTGTCAGGGCAGTAGTTGGGCCTCTTAGGTCGCTCAAGTTTGTCCTGCGACATGCTATTCTCGAGAACATGCTGATACAGACCAGAGGCGCATATGTTCTGGTATGTGCAGTGTACGCGGGGTCCTACGCGTGCAGCACAACGGCTTCTCAGATGGAGATGTGTCAGCTGTACACGTCAGCCTGCAGCCCAGCTGGGTCACAGGAGACGGGCTGCTCAACCCCGGGTTTGGGGTTTAGGCTTGCAGGAACAGCCATGCAGCCTGTGCTCGTACACTTCCTGCAGGCGCAACAGCACAGCGGTAGGCAACGCGAAGACCATACACAACTTCCATGCATGACACTGCAGCTGTTGCCAGCACATCTGACCTGTTGCATGGCTCAGTCACTTTCCTTAGTTCTGGAAGCGTTCCTGCATGCACAGAGAGCAACATGACAGCAGTTTGGTCCAGATCTGTCAATGATCAGGTGACAAGTGTTTGCACCGAGGATACTAGGCTCGACCAGCCCGGCTGTATGAGGAGGGGTATCAGAAATGAAAGGCGATTGCCTCCTGCAAGCCTTGTTGCACGAAATGATGGCAGTGCTGATTTGAGAGAATGAACACTAGCTCAGTCTTTTTTGGCAGCACTTTGACAGCCACTGGGATGGACCTTGACAATTATTGACACAGTGTCACTGTACTAACTCTGCTTGCACAGTCACTTTTGCTCAGTTACACATATGCAGCAGAACTGATCAGAATACCACTGTGCACTGCTTGCACAGTCATAGACTTTCAATACAACACAGCAGATATGCACCAATATCACCTCTCAACAGAGGTAGCTGCCCGCGAAAGCTGTTCTGCTCACAAAAAGAGTATGCTACACAAAAGGCAATGGTGCGAGATGAAAATACAATACAGATCAATCCACAACGTATGTACATTACTATGCAGTGCTGTCATGCATCAATCCACATCTGCTCACCTACAAGAAATGAGATGCAGAAATGATGCAACAATTTCCTTGCCCCACTCAGAGATTACCAGCTGCAGGCCAATCTGCTGGCACAATCCAGGCTGTTCAGCCGCCCACCTTTGCTTTTATTCATCGTATCACCCAATCACACACACTTGCAGCAGTACTTTGCCTCAGTGATACAGCAGTACACCCCCACTACACATATCATCTCACCGCCAACACATCACGTGTTGCACACAGTGTGGATACTACACTGGCCCAAACGTATTACAAAACCCCCGCTGTATCTCACTAGACACCACCCTTTGATAGCAGTAGCAAGCTAGCAGACTGCCATAGAGACAGTATCTACTCTGGCTGATGCCCAATCTTCACCAGAGGAGTCAGGTGCCACACAATGCCATGCTTGTCCATGGTCTCACGGAGCTCACGGACGTGGTCACTCTCAAAGTGTGACTGATAGTCACGCATAGAGTCCCAGGTGCCATACGCATAGTAGCCGTAGTTGTTGCCGAATACCTTGCGCAGGGAATAGATGTGAGCACCCTTCTCATCCTCGGTGCCCTGTGGCAGCAGCAGCAGCAATAGCAGCAGCAGTGATAATTTGCATATGTCAGCAATTGGTATGGAGCCTGTAGAGAAAGCTGGGCAACAGTGATGTGTGACCGCATGATCTACCAACTGGGACCGCATGATCTACCAACTGGAATTGCTTGATAGTTATGCTTGATCAACAGCACCACTATGGGAATATCCACTTCCATTCCCCATCACATTGATGTCATGACCTGACAAGGGCGGTAGCAACAATGTATGCACACATTCACAACTGCACAACATTGCAAGCCTTGCACGCGTGACGCAAGATGCAAGGAATGATCCAATGTTTCACTCTAATGATAGCCAGGATAACCAACAGCGTTGATGTGACGCACACTGCTGCAATTAGTAATAGTGGTAAGTCAATAAATACTGAAAATTTTACAGAATACCTTTTCTGCCTTATCCCAGGCCTCCTCAAACTCCTCCTGGGCACTGGGTGGCACCATGTAGTGGATGATCACATGAGCCTGCTGGCGCTCATCCTCCTGGCCCTTGTCAGGAGTCTGCACGGGGTAACAGCAGCAGCAGTATTGAGCTTTGCAACCGTTCTTTTGCAAGGGCAAACACACTTCCAACAGCACAGATTGAGACATCTACAATCAGCCGGCTGCAAAGGTACTCTGTGTAGGTAACTCTGGTACAAACCGCAATTTGCCGTTTTGCATTTGAACTGCAGTTGCATGCAGCTGTTACTACATTGCTAACATTGGAGTGCTGGTGCAATGGACGGCATTGCTGGTCTGCCGTTGAGATTGTGCCCCTGTGCTGTCGCCTCATGAAGCATACTGGCGACTGATATGCTCCTGCCACGCACCAGCTCTGCCACTTCAGGCCTGACCAGTGGAATGATTGTGTAAGGGATGTCATGCTCATCAAGAGCATCAATGAACTTCTCAACATACTTGCTCTTGTAGTGATCCATAGCATCCCTAGGAATTACCAGCAGTGGTGGCAGCAGCAGCAACGACAGTGTCAGCATACACCACATACGCAATTGATTCTGTTGATCACAGACGCCATACTCTTATGCACATTGTTCAACAATGAGTCATCACTTTCGAGTCCCTCAAATGCAAGGAATGATGCGTGGTATATTGACTTCACACTGTATCCCCACATTGATCCAAACTCTTGTGGGCATTGAACACATCAGACCAGTCCTCCTGCACTCTTCCGAGTCTTCAATGCCTTTTTAGTCATCAATGATCTGAGCAGACCTGTATGACTCCCACTCTCCATATCCAATGTACTCTACATTGTTGCTGAGAGGCTTCTTCAGGTCAAAGATGATGTTGCCCTTTTCCTCTGCTGTGGCTTTCTCAAGCTTCAGCCAAGCATCCTCAAAGTTCTGCACAGGCAGCAGCAGCAGCAGCATAACGTTGATAGCATGCCGCTACATTACTGACGGATCACAGGCGACAGCAGACTCTGCCATTGCGTATGTGGTGACACTGGGAGACATTCATTACTGTTTGGGCCAAGTAGAAGATGTTCCAAAGTCTGGCACAGAGTGCATTGCTGTTGAAAGCATATGAGACCCTGATGCTACAGCTGCTTCTTGCTAGCAGCGATATCTAGTGACTATCAGCAGCTCGATCATACCTTCTTCTTGTCGGGCTCAACAATGTAGCGGTATGCAGCGTATGCCTGCTCATCATCCTTGCCCCTGTGCCAAGCCTCCAGCTTCTGCATGTACAACATTGGACAGCAGATCACATCACTTCAAATCAGATCAGGACAGAGCAGATCAGATCCGGTCCAATGGCTCAGCTCCACGGCGAAAAAGCATCATGGGTGTTTTAAGCAGCAGACAGCAGCACCCTGGCAAGCACAGGCAGCAGCTGGCTCATGAACTGATTATCCAGGGCGTATCTCGGTCCATGCCAACCCAACGGCTGCAAAAGAAGTAAGCAAATTACTCGTACGCTCTTGCAGCGCTTCTATGAGACAATGCGCTTGACAAAGGCAACAACCAGCGCCAGTTTGGCTGATCTGTGCGATACGAGCTGCAGCAGTTCAGTATGCAGCGTGCTAGTGCTGCCACCTAAGGCGTTCATTGATTTATATTACTATGATTAATATGATACTAATGCAAGCGTACCTGCCAGTTCACTGGATTGTTGTTCCATGCATCCTTCACGATCGTGCCCAACTCACTGCTCGGGAAACGCGCTGCGTCGATGCAGCAGATTGCTGCCACCAGCAAAGCAGCAAAAAGCGCTGCCCGCATCATCTTGCAGGACTAAAACGGCGTCCGTATCGATGACCCAAGACTGTATTGGGAGTTGGTACTGCCGAGCGGGTGCCAGGATATCCGAGCACTGTCCGAGCAGTTGCAATCTGCTTCAGCCTTTATCGTTCAGTATGTTTGTTAGTTAGAGACGTCGGGGCGTGCTCATTGGCTGGCGTTTCGCATATCCAGTCTATGACTCAAAATGCCGCGTCCCGGCATCACTGCGAAGATGCGGTCGTGGTGCAAAGTTGACACGCGGCAGCACTGCAAGTGCCCGGCACAATGCATCTTGTCAGCATGCCGATCAAACTCGAGTGTACCCGGGAACTAGGCTGGAAGCACGACACAACATGACTGTGGCGTGAAAGATGTACGGTACGCAGTACGGCGGTCTGCATGCAGTGCTGCTAGACAAAGTCAGTGCCGCATGTGCACATTAAGCGCTTATTTCTCAAAGTGCTGCTGTATCTTCTGTTTTTGTTGCCTGCACGTGCCATGACGGTGCAAAGGCGACAAGACGGTGATGGTTGCTGGTCTGGGCCTGAGGGCAGTCATTGCGTTGTTTTCCCCAAGGTTGAGCTCAACTACGACAACCATTCTGAGCACAACTGGCGTGAAGCAGCCACTGTGCGAAGCTCAGGATGAAACAGGACATGGAACAGGGCATTGCATTGCTGGCACTGCTGGCAGCAGCAAACAACAAAAAGTGCTCAAAAAGCCTTTCAGCCATTGCCCAAACATATGCACAACCCCACTGACGCAACTGAATGGGTGCTATTCGAGAGTTGTAATGCAGCATTCATACGAAGCTTTACAATTGTTGCCACCCGTGATGCCGCTCTAGCGTCACTGATATTCAACATCTCAACGGGCCAGTCACTTGACTGAAGGGCATAGGCTATGCCCTTTGTCAAATATGATGAGCCCCCCCTCCCCCCCCCCCCCGTTTCCCTTTATGACACAATCATGGTCCCACATGCCCGCACTGCACTCAAACATTCCCCATTTGCGGCACCATGCTAGCTTCATGGGGTCTCAAGGCTGCTGCCGCCACTGCTGCTGCTGCTGCTGCTGCCACTGCTGCTGCTGCTGCTATCTGAGCCTGAAGGACTGCACAATGTGTTGCAGTAGCTGCTTCTTGTCATCATTGAACTGATCACTTCGGGAACTGCAGGCAAAACGATCGGCACTGGCTGAGAAGTTTTGACAATGCACACAAGTACTTGAACAATCACAAAAAGGCACTTGCTTCTCCCTTGAGGGATGCAACCCCATCGCAGACTGCTGACACACTGTAGGGATAAACCCACACAGAGCATTTTAGCTAGCTGTGTTAAGAGCACTGCTGGTACCATGCAGTAGCCAGTTGAAGCTGTGGGCTGCTGCCGCCTGCTGCTGATACCCGCTGTAGCAGCAGTGGGTGCGGAGGTCACCTTGCTGCTATGGTGTAGAGCTTGTCTCGCTTGACTGCTGCTGCTGCAAAGTTCTTGCGCCTGATGTTGTACCCTACAACATACACAAGTACAGCACTACTGTAGGCTTAGCGAGAGAGAGAATTAACAGTGCAGGCTGTAGCGAGAGAGAGGAAGATTGCAGTGGATGCCTCACCGTATGACATGGTTCTCTCTACACTCAATAGGAAGCCATTCCAAAGCGACAAAGAAAAAGACCAGATGAAAAATGACTCAATTGAGCACTTGGGCTCTTATAAATAGCTGTTATCTCCGGCTTATGCAGCCTTTGCCTGGTATTATATATGCCAGAGGGACACATGGGTAATGGCTGCTGCAGCAGCAGTTATTGTAGCAGATACAAGCCATGCATGTCGATGTTCATAGCGATCTGCACTCATGAAAAGTGCCAGCCCATCAGAGAGTATCTGACTGTTTACCTGATCTGGTTATAGTTTCCGAGGGAAACTCCAAGTACATTATCTCCTGCCCATCTACTGTTTCCGTGGCTGCCTTGATCAGCCGCTTGGCTGGCAGTGTCAGTGTGGCATCTTCTACCAGCCTGTTGCCACCTGGGTACACTGCCGCTGCTACTGCTGCTGTTGCAATGTCACCATCCTCAGGGAGCTCAAGTTCTTCTACTGAAACCTTGTCTGCTGTCTGCAAGATGCCACACAACAGCAGATCCGACTTGATAAGTGGTATCAAACAACTTTATGCCCAAAATATGCGCTGCCTGCTCCAAAGAAAGACAGCAGACCTGTGTTAGCAGGGGCATGCTTTGCCACTGCTGCTGTCGCAATCTTACCTCCCCGAGGGAGGTTAACTTCTCCCGTTGATGCATGGGACGGCTGTCTGCAAGGTGGCAAACACTGGCAGCGTTGAGTGGATAAGTAGTTTCAGAGAGCTACAAATCAGCCACATACGCCACCTTCACAGCAGATACACAGCGAACTAGCGCCGTCAAGGAACTACACAACGAATCAAGTCCAGAATATACGCTACCCGCCCCAGGGCAAACACAGCAGACCAGTGTCAGGAGGGGCAAGCTTTGCCACTGCTGCTATCGCAACGTTGATCAAGGTTTCCTCACTGATGCATGGCTGATGTCTGCAAGATGGCAAACAGTGGCAGAGCTGAGTTGTTAAGCGGTTTCAGAGAGCTTTGAATCAACCACATACGCCACCTTCACAGCAGATACACAGCCAACTAGCGTCAGCAAGGCTTATAAGGAAAATTCAAGTCCAGGATATGCGCTACCGGCCCCAGGGAAAACACAGCAGAGTCAGCGTCAGCAGGGGCATGCTTTGCCATTGCTGCTGCCAGTCAGTAGTGTTGCCGCCCTGAGGTCAGGCTTCTTCAAGGGAAACTCATCTGCTGTCTATATTGCAACAGCATATATCGGCTCAAACGCCGATCTGTATCTTAAATGCCAGACAGGCGCGCCGCATCAGCAGCACATGCACAGCAGGTCATGTTTAGGGTCTCTATGCTGCCCCTGCCCCTGCTGTTGCTGCCGTTGCCACTGCTGCTGCTGCAAAGCATACCCCTTGAAGTGGCTGGAGTGCCCCAGCTACAGGTCAGTAGACTGCAAAGTCCAATCAACACTGACATGCTAGAGGAGATATGCCTGGAGCAGTGCCATTGCTGCTGCTACTGCTGCTGTGGGATTGTCGCTGTATCCCCTAAGGCACCTGTAGCCCCTCAGCTGCAAATGTAAGTTTGCCGTTCATTACTCCACTCCCCCCCCCCCGCGCCTTGGTATCATTGCTGCTGCTGCTGCATTATCCCCTCAGCTGCAATTGTGTGCTGTACATGACTCCAGAGCAGCCCTCCCCCCCCCCCCCCCCCCTTTCAACTACAGCAGCTGCTGAAGACAAGTGCAGTCACCTGAAAGTCACTGATGTAGACTCCTTTTCTCAGTGAGTTTGGTCTAGCAACCCAGCTCTTGGGATATTCAAACGTGAAGTCATCTTCGAACTCACTGAACAGAAGCGTGGCAGCAGCAACAGGCAGTAGGGGGGTGGGCAGGGGAGGGGAGGGGAAGGAGGAAGGATGAAAGAACAGGTACAAGTGTCTTTGTACAACTTTTGGAACATCTACTGGCCAATCACAGCGAGTTATGAATCACTTTGTAGATGCCCGCAGTGATGTGTGGCAATGCAGAGCATGCTGCAGGACAAAAAGGGGGGGGGGGCTCGTCCCACTGTGGATGATGGGCTATGTGCAGCAGGCTTGATTCTTGCTGCAGGTCTGGCATTGCTTGCTTGACTCACAAGGTGTCTTTGAGTGTTACCAACATGATAGGTGTGCTTGAGTGTTCAATTCAAAACGTGGATATGGCCCAGGTGTCGTGTGATATCGACGCAGTTTACATTGCCATTTACCATGTCCTGCAGCTGGCAATGACACTGATGAAGCTCTGCAGTCGCAACTTACTCGTATAGCCTGAAACCTGCTGATGCTTTGAATGTTGGCAACCCATACGCTGATAGTACGCTGTTGACTATGGTTGTGGCATCATCACTGCCTATCACTAGGGGTACGAGCAGTGGGGCTAGGGAGCTGTGCAGGGTTAGCTGCCGCCTGCTGGTACTGCAACCGCTTCGGCCGTTTGTGGTGTAGCTACTTTGGATATGGAGGACTTCTGGTTGGCTGCAATAAGCTGTGCGTTGCACCAGCTGACTGTGATTAGCGCTGCAACGTGTTGTCTGCTGTGACAAGTGCTGGACAACGTGGGGCTGGCCGTCAACTGCTGATGCAGGCTCTGGAAATACTGCTTTGCAACGTATGGCGCGATCACGGACGCGCACAGGTCGTGCAACGGAGCTGCATGCAGCAAACGGCTCGGTCTGTAGTACTGTACATCGGCACGACCCCGCTGGAGCTCGCACGTCGTTCGCTGATGGCAGATGCTTGAAACGCAGCAAGGTTGCCATATGCAACTACAGGGTCACGTGCAAGGTGAAGTGCTGTGGAGTCGTGCAGGAGAGATCCCGCGCGTGTTCGAGCTTTGGTCCCAGTTGTTGATGCTGCATGCAATAACTACAACTGCATGCTGCAATGAGCTTGGTGAAGCTAGGAGAAGCGCTTCTCTCGGGCATTTCAAACGGTCAGTTTTTTGTCATGACAAGTGCGACCTTAGTGCACTTCAGCACAGTGCATTATGATGGTCATACCTTCCAAGAGCAAGCACTTGATATGGCTTGCTTGTCGCCTTTGTGCTGAGTGTGGCTACGCCAGATAGCCAACTTGCCTGTCTACTGCAAGGCCCTGAGGATTGTCCAACAGCCGTACCGCAAGTGCATGATCACTATGAGCCCACTGCAGCCCCGCCCCTCCGTCCGCAGTACATCGAACGTCAGAAGAACAGCCTCTGCGGCTGGCCTTACATCCTTCAGCACGGCAGGCGGTCAACAGATACGACGAAGCACAGCAGCAAGGGCCGTGGAAACAACAGTAGAGTTCCTGGTAGGAAGGTTTCCCAAACATCACGTAATCTGCTCAAACTGTGCAGGCCGCATACGCTATAAAAATGCCAGCTGATGGGCAGCATGATCATGATCAGCACTGCTGTCCCTGTCTGTGAGGCACTGGTCTGCAATGTACGACATGCAGAAAAGAAACCCAAACCATGTAATGCAAAATAGCAGCAACCCTGCAGCAAGGCACAGTCTAACCAAACCTTCAACTGATCGATCTGTGGCTGTAATTTTGAATTTCAATGTTGTGACAAGTGCACTACGAGTTGCCGTACATTTCTGCCCAATCAACACATCAACTAGGGGACAGCGCATGCAATGTTCATAAAGCTGACTCCTCTGGGTTTCCGCAGCACAGTTTGCTGGGCCATATTGAACCGTAGGGTTGTAAGTTATTTGGCACACGTTTGAACCCTGAACCCAAACACACACGCACGCACAGCTCTCACTCTATCACTTGTCTCCCTCCATGCCATGCCTTGGTTCAGTCTAGATGTGAAACCACCAAGGCAAAAGCTAGTTTGCACCCTTCTGGGCGGCGAACAGTAGATCAGTCAGCACAATAAATGGCTGTTCTCCTGCATGTATCACAAAGAAGCTGTGCATGCTTCTGGATCAATTGTGCTCACAGAGTTAACACGCTAGTGGGCGCCCTAGAAAAGTAGTAACCCTGAAAGACAAACCTCTCAACCTGCAGCAGTCATACTGAACTTGTGTGCGGGGTGATCTCACACAAAACAACTCTGTAACAGACTGCTGACCTAGGCTGTTCACGGTTGCTTTCTTGCTTGCAGAACCAAAGAGGTGAGAAACTAGTGGGTACCCTGTTAGACCCTGAACCCCAAGGAGACACACCCACACCCTCAAGACCCAGTGCTGTCATCCTGGCACATGGTTACATGTCAGGCCGGAACAGCGAGCTGCTGGTGCGGCTGGCCACAGCACTGGCCAGGAGTTGCCAGCTGTCAAGTCTGAGGTTTGACTTCTCTGGCAATGGAGACAGCGAAGGGCAGTTCAGATATGGCCAATACAGGAAGGTGCATTATTCGGGCTCTTGTATCTTTAGGATTGCTACTTGCTTGTTCTGAATATTGTTTGATTGAAATCAGATTTGGCGGGCACAGGTGTGGTGCCTAATTAGGTTAAATGGCTCTTTCAATGTGACACAAGGGTCTGCACCAGCGACGGATGTCAGCTGGCAAAGTTGTGGTTTGATCTCCTCGATGACAACTGCGTCACAAGCTGTTGTTGCTGGCGAACCAACACTGCACTCGTATTTGCTGCTGTTAATGCGCAGCCGATGTTGCTGATAGATGACAGCTGACTCACACATTCAAACTGGGTTGAACATACAAACTGCCAACTTGGGTGATAATGACACTGCTAAGTCATGAGTTATCAAGCCGTGGCCGTATGTGTCTGTATGTGTGACACATCAACTGTGTGCATAGTCAATTGCATAACTTGGACATGAAACAGAAACGCAGTGAGACATGAATCACGAGACTGTTGCAGTGTACTGCAAATTGACAGTCTTGCCCAGTAGACATCTCGGTGGAGAGTACCGTCCGAGACGGCGAGAGTACCCAGGTGTGACTTGCCTCTCTGATACTTTCTCTGCCGGCTTGCGGTCATAGAGTCTGCTTATCTCTGCTCCAGCATAAGCTTGAGCGTGGGATCTGCAGTTGGGGTAGCTACCTGGTTGACCCTGCCAGCAGTCACATGCAGGCTGGAACCGCAGTGAGAGCTTGCTCAGTGTACTATTGCAGTGTCATGCCATCTGACTGTGACTGCGATACCCAGAACGCATGGTCGTGGAGAGTATTGTCTAACACGGAGAAAGGGGAGCGGCGGATAATTTGCCTCTGTTGGGCTTGCTCTGCAGGTCGGAAGCCGAGGAACTGCGCTGTGCCAAGCAGTACCTGGAGCAACAGCACAACCGTCAAGTCGCCGCCATGATTGGCCACAGCAAAGGTGCCACAGATGTGCTGCTGTATGCTGCACAGTACGATGACGTGCCGTGTGTCGTGAATTTGGCAGCTAGGTTTGAACTGCAGAAGGGCATGTTGGAGCGATTGGGGCCTGAGGTTTTGCAGCAGTTGGACACAGAAGGGCAGGTGTGTGTGCATGGTTGGTCTCATTTGGTTACATGCCCTATCAGGGGCCCTAGTAGTAATAGAGTGTGTGTGTTAGAGTTTGAAGACGTGGCGCATGAGCAGATGTGTTGTCTGCTGCACATGTCTGCTGCACATGGAATGTGATCCTGGCAGGTTCTAACTACAGATGGGATGCAAAGTATGGTTTGTGGTCTGTTATAAATGTTGACTCCACGCCTCTACACCTCATAACCATTGTCAGTCGTGTGCTGCACAATATGTTGGTGTGCCTGGTGTGGTGAACGCGGCTGCTGGGTTTGGTACAGGCATCACTGCAGCAACTTGGAAATCTGCGGCAGGTTTGCAGCAAGCAATGGAGATCTCTCAGCTGGCAGCTGCACAAACAAGGCTCCCTGTGCCATATGCTACTGCCGCTGCTGTTGCCCTGCTGCTGCCGCTGCTCGTGACAATGTGACCACAGGTTGAGATGCAGGGCCGCAGCAACAGCAGAGGCTCCTTCAGCTGGCAGTTGCGCAAGGAGGACCTTAGAGACCGCTTGTCCACTGAAATGGCTGCGGCATGTGCAGCAATAAAGCATACGGCAGTCCTGACAGTACATGGTGATGCAGACGCAGACGTACCGGTCAGGGACGCTTATAAGATTGCCGAGACTGTCAAGGTGTGGGCTACTGGTAACTTTAATCAACAACAGTCAAAATCTGCTCTTTCTATTGAACGGAACGTTTTGGTTGCAAGAGTAGCTAATGCTGCAATGTTTTGGTTCAGGCATTGTTTAACAACCCTGTGCCACTATTTGGGTTTGGCGACGCGTGCAGAAATCTTGCACACAGCAGTTGTGATCGTACACGGCGACGCTGACGCACCAGTTAACCATGCTTACAAGACAGCTGCCACTTAATCGGTTTTAAAGATCAGTACATACCAGCATGCAGACCTCTTTGTGGTTTGGTTGTGATGGTTTCCCCATGACAAAGGGCACAGATGGAATAGTATTCTTGATGAATTGCGTGTAAAGAAGGTGAACTACCAGAAGTGGCTGGCTTGCGGTATCTGACCAGC
>NSMO01000050.1:0-36098 GCA_002588565.1 Coelastrella sp. UTEX B 3026
ACAACACCAAACCCTAGCACAACAGTACTCTATTCATCCAGATGATCACAAGTTGTATACCACACATACTCATACATCGCTGTTATGCTTACATAGCGCTTTGGATAGCTAAAGATACAACGCTCGCCAAGCACCTTTCAACAGCCTAAGGCAACCGCTCTCGTATTTCAACCATGTGACTGAGTCATGCAACAGGTCACATGCGCTGGCCATAACTGCAGTGTTATGCATGGGGGTCGCCACCCAGAAAGCTCTCTGTACTGCTCATGATGACAAGCTCTGACGCTGCCAGCATCCAGACACAAGTCAAAGCACCACAAATCATACCTGGTTGCCCCATGACTCTTTTTCTGTGCATGTAAAGATTCGGGAACGTTGACTTCACAGCCGACTCAAAATTTGCCATGTTCATATCCACCTGTGTGCAGACACAGCAGCAAACGGCAAAGGATGAATGAGTGGACTATGTGACATAGTTATGTGACGGATAACACTTGGTATCTGCGTATGTTAAGGGAGGGGTACATGAGTGACGTCATGAACGCCCTCCACGCACCAAATCGTCACTACCGGCCCGAGGGGGTGAGAGGGATTATCTATTACCGATAACACACGGCAACCCAAATAAAATGCATTTCCTCTGATTGGATACTGACATATATGCAGTGCTATGGTGACGGGTAGCATATATGCGAAACAGCGCCCAGCACGTACCAGATCTGCCACAGCGATATCTGCGATGCTCATCTTATCTCCAACAAACCACACCCGTCCCTCATCATTCTCATCCCCAGCAGCAGCAGCAGCACCGCCAGATCTCCCATCAACATCCCCCAGATCGCCGCTGCTGCCAGCAGCAGCAGCAGCAGGTTCTGCGGTGTCTGCATCTTGTCGTTTGCTGCTGCTGCTGCCTTGCATGCCAGCACCTGCTACTGCTTCTGTTGAGGGAGGACCAGCGAGCAGTCGCTCTAGGCAAGCTAAACCTGGGCCCTGTAGGGGCGGCAGCAGCAGCAGCAGCACCAGCAGCAGCGTATATTGGCATGCAGTAATATTGTTTGACAATGTTACCTCACGCACAACAATGAAGCCTCCCAATGTTGGTGCACTTACAAAGCGTCCACATGAATGCAAGACACCAGCCTTCACTGGATGATCAGCAGTAATCAGCAACTACTACACCTGGTGTCGGTGGCTGCCTGGCTGCCTGCTGAAAGCAAGCAAGGCTGCTGGCTAATGACATTAGCTGCTGTTAAACACAGGCTCAGCTTTTGCCAGGAGAGCTGTGCGACAACATAAACAGTTGAACTAGGCTGATCTGAGATCTGGCTGCATTCTACCTGCATTGGCTGCTATCAAACACAGACTCGGCATTCGGCAAGCTGTGCCGCGATACAAGCAGTTCAACTAGGTTAGTCTGAGGCCACATCCGCCTACCGGTTCAGTGCTGGCCAGTAACTTGACTTCCGACGCTAGTACTGATGATGTGTAGCGATTTACTGCTGCAGATGATAAGCCTTCAGTCACACACACAGCCTGCAGCAGCAGCAGGAGCGGCGGCAGCAGTGAGACTCACAGACAGCTTACACAGGCCACGAGTGCTTGGGTTACTACGGCAATCGCTGTTCCAACACCCGCTATGCTGCTGCTGCATTCAGCAGCAGAAGTTAGCAGCATATTTGCACCACTCCAATAACCAATGCCACCAGTACTTCTGACCATCTACATAACACGCATTCATCAATCACAGATCTGCCGGGGGCAGCAACAGTTACCTTCAGTTTGTCACGTAAATCACAAACAGAGTCCAGGATCATGTCGATTGCTGCTGAGTCCTCTAGATCGCCACTGCCGTACAGCTCTGCAGCAGCAGCGGCAGCACTTTTTACCACCACAATGTACGAGCAGAGTTCAAGTGCGTGACAACACAACCCACAACTCTGAGTGAACCAAGTGAGTTACTCAAATTGCAGGACCGACCAGTGACAGTATGCATTGGGGGCCCTATGGCACAGAAACATTGCTGATCAGTGATACTGCTGCAAACCAGCGAATATACTTCATGCACTGGTTGCTCTGCCTGTCAAAGGGGTTGATATATATATGTTTGATACTTACTGTATTTGCGGCCCAGGTGGCGAAGGATGGCCTGCAGCAGCAGCAGCAGCAGCAGCAGCAGCAGCAAGCATCACGTTAGGTCCACTCCAGATTCGCGTGCAGGTTCAAGTTTTGATCTTCTTCAATCTCAATCCCCTCAATCACAAACCATCCCGCCAATCTCTTACAACTGCTCTTCTGACAAACTCAAATATAGAAGTGAACATGTACGAATATAGGATCAAAACCTTCTATGGGCGTCCAGCTCTCACCATGGATTGTACCAGATCAATCTTTGCGTTGACTTCATCCACAAATCTTGGTAACTGTCTGAAAGGGTAACTCTCCAGTTGATTCCTGACCAGGGCGTGTATGGCATCAATAGGGGGTTCAAACCACGGCTGACGCACAAGGGCTAGAGTCAGCCGGATTGGTTCGGCACGCCCTCGGACTGGGTAGTAGTGAAGCACTGGCACGTTGCTGGTGGCTGTGTGGCATTGAAAACAGTGAACAAAAACAGGAGGATTCAGTTGTAATAAGAAGAAATTATCTCTGCAGTCTTGTACGGGGGGTTGAAGGATTTGAGTCAGTCATATCTGCCTCATACCACGGCTGATGCACGACGGCTATGTGACCAGATTTGATTGGCACGACCTCGGACTGAGTCATAGGGAAGAACTGGTACGTTTCTGGTATGACGCACAACAGAGACAATAATAAACAGTGCAATTCAGTAAGAGCGATTTGTTAGAAGCAGCAACACGAACAATCAACAGGCTGTATAGGGACATGACCTATCATCATGTTGGACATGCGTTTGATGATAATCTAATACGTATTACTTGCTATGCGACTGAGCTGCTACTGGGTGTTGCAGTATACTTATTGGCTGGTTCAGATGCAAAGTAGTGTGTTGATCACTCGAATATAACTTGAAATTACGGTCATCAGGGGTGCCTTTTGGTCTGATAAATATAGATCAAGGGCTCTCACGTCATAGGTAATGAAGGCGGTTACGTGATATAATGAAGGCGACGCCACAAACAGTGTTTGGAAGAGCTGAGCTGGACTGTACAACAGTCCTCATAACACTGAGCTTGTTATGTAGTCACTGCAAGGCTGATGCTAAGGCAGCAACCCCGATCCAAACGTACCTGCCGCAAATACACCCTCTTGTGCCACCCAGTGCTCGCCTTCGACGTGTGGCTCGGTCATACTGCGTCTCGGTACTGCTGTAGTTGGTGCAGGCAGACACCCGAACCTATAGGGTTGCGGCCACCCCTGTGGCAGGCTTAACAGATGCCTATGAGACTAAGAGATGTTTTCTGTACAGGTCAGCGGCTGGCGCTGTTTCAGTGCGCCCAACGGCCCACGATTGGACTGTCGTGTGTCGACGTGAGTCAGTGTCGGGGTTCGAAGCAGTGGCTTCCAGATAAGGTAGTATATGTCTCAAGTAACTCTGTGAGCTGACGTGCGACCACGATGAGCCGCTACTGTGGCCAGGCCTCACCTTGAAGGGTTTTGAACGCAAGGGTGTCAGTTTGAGTAAGCTAGGCCAAGTGGGTCAGACGACACTGATCTGTGCTCATCAGCAACCAAGTGGCTGTTGTGAACTGATTAAGCGCCGACTTGTGGCCCTAAGTAGCGGCACCTTGCCTCACCGATCTCTCTGCAGCGTGGGCACCCGCTAGCCGCAGCAGGAGGACCCTCAGCCCATCTGACTGGGCCGTGAGAGTAGTGGATTGGGTTCTGAAGCTAGGTCATCATGCAGCTAGTCAGCAATGCTCTGGCACAGGAGTGCGCCATGGGTGGCCTGCTCGTGGGGTAAGACATCGCATAAGCTCGTTATATTGGTGTATGTATAGTGCATACAGCTATTCCGGCCCCTAAGTAGCTCCAGGGCTGCGCAACAGCACCTGGAGGCGTGTGTTGAGCTTGTACTGCTCCAGCTACTTGCTGCTTTGCCTAGCAGTTGCCAGCTTTGCCATCGGCCATGCAGCAAATTAGGCGGGCGTGTTCCTAGCTAGTTCATGCCGGTCCCGACCATCTACTCTCGCCAGTGTCCAGCCATTCTCACAGCTGCGGCAGGGACAGCAATCTGAAGGCCCCTAGCTGCATACCAGTCACCACATGACATGGTACAGCACATTCACTGCCTCTGCACATACGAACAGCTGCGCTGACCAGCAGTGCTACAAATATAACAATATTTCTGTGTGTTGTGGGGCTGCTGCATCAATTGCACCTCTTAATCGTGCAAATCTCTCTTTCAAACTCCCTCACAACTGTTGCTGCTGTGATGTGCCTGCAGTTATTTCATGTACTACTACGAGTCCTGGATCCTCCCTGCCCTCATGCGCCAAGAAAAGATGCAGTACAACTGGAACGCAGCCTTCCAAAAGTATCATGAGAACATCTGGAAGCTGAATCATGCATATGACCGTGATTTGCGCTACAGCGCAGTATCCAAGAACCTCATGCTCGAGCACATCAACCACACTAAGCCCAAGGATATGTCAGAGCACGTTACAAAGATGATTCTCGCAAACAGGAAGGTGTTCGATGCTTTCAACCCAGCAAGCAAGAAGCTGCTAAAGTACCAGGTGCAGCCTTCACTGCAGTAGATTGGTCCAGCCAGCAAATGATGTGGCAGCAGCAGCAGCAGCAAGGCCTTGGTAGCGGCAGGTGCGGAAGCATGCTGATGGTTGCAGAAGGGTGCAGCAGCAGCAGCAGCAGGAGCTAGGGCTTAGCAGCAGCAGCCAGGGCTTAGCAGCGGCAGGAGCTAGAGCTCAGCAGCAGCAGCAGCCAGGGCTTAGCAGCAGCAAGTCCAGCCTGTGCTGCTGTAGGACCTGATGCAGCTTTTCCTGCAACTTCAGCATGCACCATTGTGCTTTCGCCGGCAGCAGCGGCGGCAGAAGCAGTCATGGGTTTTTACTGCTGCAGCTGCTGAACATGATTGGTCTCGTTATGCAGTACTATACAGCCCACTCTGCAGCAGCGGCAGCAGCTCAGCCAAGCAGCAGCAGCAGCAGTGTGTGTGGCAGGAACTAACTGCAAGGGCCTAATCAGCAACAGCTGGCGGCGCATGTTGCAGAGCAGTGGTATAGCAACAGCGGCGAGGATGTTATGCATGTCAGTTAGCAGGTGGGGCAGGGTGGTTTCCTGGGTACAAAGGGGCTGGGTGATGGGGTGGTTACTGTAGTGGATAGTTCAAGAGGTTGCTGTTCTGATGGCAGGCAAAGCAAATGGCGGCAGTGCAGTGCCAGGGGTTCAAGTTGATAGCATGGCAACCTGCCAGTGGCATTGCCTGTGCAGCAGCAAACAGTGGTTTTTGCAGCGCACTGGGGCAAGGGAGCTGCGCCTTGCTTCATAGGCAGTGTTGTGTCAGGAGCTTATCAGTTCCAAGTAATCAGTGGCTGACATTGGCCACACTTGTAGCAGCTTGTAGCGATGACACTGTGGTTTGCTGCTGCACAGCTGCAGCACATGAGCTTGTCTTTGTGCTTGAGTAATTCTTGCAGAGTTGAGTTCCCATCTGTTACTGCCCAGCATGTTGGTGGCAGTTTGTCTATGTGTGGGGTACTTGATTGAGCCGTAATCTGGCTTGGTGACAGTGTGGCTCGTGCCTGGTAGCGGCACTAGCCGTCCGACCGGCGGTGACATGGCGAGATTTAAACCGATCAACGCCAGAACGCAGGGCCTTTGGAGCACAGCCTCACACCCTGTGCAGCTCTTTGGGGGCTTGCGACCGCCGGTCTCAGAGTCTGAGAAGGTGCGGAGGGTCTGATTGCCCCCAGGGTGACCGGGTCATCAAGTTTTACTTCTGTTATCAGGCTGCCGCAGCCTGATGACCCGGTCAGGAGGGGTTGGCCCCACGCGGCGTCGGGCCGACCTCTCCGAGGCTCCAGATCGGAACGGCTACCCAGCGCAATGGCCGCACAAAAACCGCCAAGAGCCCCAGCGTTTTTGGCCTGGGCGCAATGCACAATCCTCACTTAACGAAGAAGTGAGAGTTGCGAGAAAACCAGGTGGACTGCAAACAAGCATTGCCCATAAGCTGGACTCGGCCCGGTCGGTTGTTATAAGGAAACGTGCACATCGGTCTTCGCGTACACGGGCACGTTGACTGGCTGACCATAAATACAAAACCCTGAACTTGCGTGCACCAACCAACCGGCCGGCCACAGGCCAAAATGGCAGCTTCTTTGATAGTCTAGATGTGAACACTAGAACCCTGAATCCTCGCTCTCTGGCATCCCGCCAGCACCGTCACTGAAACCCTCGTCGTCTAGCCCATCGCTCATGTCACCTCCCCCCATCTGATCTTGGTAACCCATACCACCAGGACCACCCATGTCCGGGCCTGCAGGAAACGGAGCACAACCAATCGATAGCCAGAAGCACTCTCCTGTAATCTCACGTACTGTGTTATCTTGAACATAAGATGGTGTAACAGTTTGCGATTTAATCCAGGACAGGTACCCGGCACACATGTCAAGCACTCCCTGGTCCAAATACACTGATCTCAAGAGTCCCAAACCAACTGGCAAGCACAATTGTGACAGTCTGGGCTGCAACCAAGCCCAGCACACCTGCATCGCTGAGGTCAGACCCAGCTCGTGACACCTCGCCCCCATCTGTAGCTGTATCATCATCAATAGAATCATCCTCATCATCAAACTGATTGCCAGCTGTAAGCGACCCAACAACCTGCAGGGTTGACAAGCGCAGCAGGAGAAATAACAACAGCAAGCACACTGCATGCACTAACCTTGTTGGCACATTGGTCAGCCAGTCAGCCTGTTGTATAAGACATTCTTTGTATTGCAACCTGGCACCTCGCCCCCTTGCCCCTGCTGTTCGGTTGCCTGGTCAACATTGGTTGGATGTTGACTGCCCAGGTCGCCCAGGTATGATGCAAGAGCAACATGGCCCAACATGCGTGCAGAGCGCATTTGAAAGTGTCTTGAGCCGCTTGGTTGGCCCTTTTGCTGCTGTGATTGTTGTTGCTGCTGCATACCACTCCTCATGCCTGGTCCCCTGTTGATTGTCTCTAGTACCGACACGAAAACAAATTCAAACAGGAAATCTGTTAAGAGTATGCTTCAGCACATACATTCAAGTTGTCATCAATTCTCACCTTGCTCGATTGACCTTTTTGCTGCTGTGATTGCTGCTGCTGCTGCATGCCACCTCTCATGCCTGGTCCTGCTGATGGTCTGCCTCTGTCATTTGCAGCTATACTATCATCTTCATCATCATCAGACTCTGTATCACTGCTGCCTGCACACATTGAAGTTTGCATGTTATATTTCGGAACCCTGTGCAAAGCAATGCTGAGCCTCACAGTGCAGTACATGCCACGTTCCTTGTTGTATTGTAGCACTGGAACAAGTATGGTTTATCGACTCCGAGTGCGGTATCTGTTGTGCACATCAGTATATGCGGCTGTGCTATCGTATCTACTGTACGCTGCATTGTTGAGATAGGCTGCAGCCTGCAGGGATGTCATACTTGCAGCTGCAAAATGCAACAGACCTCCCCACCATCTATAGGAATGCTAGATCAGCCACAGCAAAACATTACAGTTGATGACTGCGCAACATGCTGCGGTTGAACCTTAACCTCTCAAGACTCGGTATCAATGCTGTCTGCCGTCTGTCCAGGTTGACTGTGTGTTGTGTCACATGGCTAACGGCTAAAAATGCTGGCAGCCACAAGTAGAGAGCAACCTTGCACTACAGGCTGACCATCAACTACCATCCTCAACATGCACAACAGGCCCTGGGCGCAAACCAACCTGTTTCTCTTCCGCCACCTAAGCGTGTTTCATCTATTGCTGCTTCGCCGCGCAGGATGCGCAGTTCCTCCTCACTGCAACACGCAGCAGCAGCAACAAGGACATTCAGCACTCGTGCTATGCTACCTGAAGGCAGTCTGTGCATCTGTGGTATGGCAGTGGTTTATCCTGCCATTCTATCCTGCGACTGCTGCATATCATTTTGATGCAGACCTGTTTGCCGATCCTCTGAAGGCTAGGACTACAAGTGCAGAGGCAGCCAGCACAAAGCAATGCCACTCACGCTAGGCGCTTCTGCATTTTCTTTCGTCTGCGCTCCGCTGCATCAGCTGCATCCTGTTCTGCTTTGTGGTATCCTTCAAGCTGAGCTTCCAAGTACTGCAAGTTGCGGAAGCGCTCCAAGTAGTGCAGCCACAGCACCTGCAGGTGTCACGCAATAAGAATTCATACGCATCAATGTATGGCCTCCTTCAGTAGCGACAGGGAACAGCTGCTGCATACTCAGCAGTAACCCTTGTCACCACAACAGCTGGGGGTGATGCAATATGCATGGCTGCCGGCTGCCTGCACACCTGCAACTGGCCTTGTAATGCTTCAAACTCATCCATGTATGCTGGCCTGACTCCCGCAAGTGTGGCTTGGCGTTCTCTTTTACGTTACAGAACTGCACATACTACAGAATGCATACACAGCAGTGACAACCCAATGACATACGCTGCTGCCAGCCGGCTGCCTGCACACCTGCAACTGTCCCTGTAATGCTTCAAACTCATCCATATATGCTGGCCTGACTCCCGCAAGTGTAGCTAGCCGCTTCTCTGCTCTTTCCAGCTCTGCTCGCCTCTTGTCTAACCTTGCTGACAGCTGCCCTTCACTGCCTGACAGCTCCTGCAGTTTGCCTTGAAGGGAGTTGAGAGCTTCTGCCAGGCCGGCAATTGTTTCCTGAATGCCGGACTCAACCTGCAAATGCAGACAATGGCAATACGGCAATACTTGCTGTTTCAGCCTGCAAGAGAGCTGGTACTGAGCCTTGCTGCATGAAAACTTTGCAGTTTGCCTTGGAGGGAGTTGAGAGGTTTTGCCAGGCCAGCTATTGTTTCCTGAACGCCAATTTCAACCTGCAGATACAGACACAAGTGCACTTGTTCCTGCAGCTGAAGTTCCACCCTTGATAGAGTACCTAGCAACTCAGCCATTGCCGCAGCCCCTGGCATTGTGTTTGAGAAGCTTTTTGTCGCTGGCTTCGCCATCTATCCTGCTGTCCGTTCTGGCAGTGATTGCAGTCGATGTGCACAGTCTGCTGCATTGATAGGCCACCAGTAAGTTGCTTGTAAAACTCACCATGCTGGTGTCATGAGCGCCTGCAAGTGCTCTTGCTCTCGCTTCTCGCAACTGACTTTCAGCCATGAGCCCATCATGTAGCGCTACACCTGCTCTTGCAACCTCAGCTGCTGCAGCAGTTGCTGCTGATGCATCCAACAGTTTAAGTGCTGCAGCTGGGTCTGCTACCTCTGCTGGGTCCTGCAGTCAGCAGAACACATTTTGTTTGCTTGACGCGTGTGTCTCTGCAGAGCTCTGAAATCCGGCAGGGACACGCCAGGGTATGAACCAACAGGGACGGCCTGATAGCACAGAGTCAACCAGGCGCAACCTCTGCTGGGTCCTGCAGTAGCCAAAGACAGCAGCGCATGGACTTGCTCTGTTCCTGCAACTTGTCGAGAGCTACACCAGCCCTGCTGCAGTGTTGACTGGAAGTATGCAGCTCAACCACTGCAGCACAGGCCGTGTCCCCCGGTGTGCAGGAACAGCCAAGTGCCTGGCATTTCGTACAGCAACCTGTTGCACACCTCGTCTATACTGTTTGCTGTTTGTGTAGCTTTGTACAGCAATGCTGCCAACTTAAGAAGCTCCCGAACTGCTGACCCATCTGCTGCATACAACTTCTTCAGATTCAGCTTCATACGTGCTTTGGTGAGCGTTATCTGGGCTATAGACTGCAGGAATCTGACACGGTCTGCCTCCGTGCTGATATCGTCTGAGATACTACATTCCGGGTAGAACCTGCGGAGCATTGTGTGATGCAGTGTTGCCCCTAGAAGGCAGGAGAGCATATGCGTTCACAGCTGCAGGAGAGCTGCTGTTCGCAGGGCCACAGGCTCACCTTTGGATGAGCCAGTGCAGACAATCTGCAACTAGCTCAAAGTTGGGAGTTCGGAAGTTGTCTAGAGAAATCATTCGGGGATACCCCAGAGACTTCATGGTCTCTGTGAAAGCTGCAGGACAAGTGATGTGCTAGGGTCAGCATTCTTGCAGTGTCAGTATGGTGAAACGAGCCTGCTGAGACGTGAAACTGCCTCCTGTGACTCACATCTGACTTCTTTGAAGCTCATGCTGCCTTACTGGGGGTTTCGGGTGAAGGAATGTTGATGCAGCAGTTTTTGAAAAGTGATAAGAGTGTGGCACGGTCTTGCGCAACATCAGGACAGTGGCATTTGGGACGCAACCATGAGCGCGTAAACCGCTCGTATCTTCTACCTGTGGACGCTGAGCGTCGCTTTCACCATGCTTTGACTAGCCTGTCATGTGTGAGACGTGTGACCGTGATGCGCAGCACAGACAAACAACCTGGGCTCTTATCACAGCCAGACCCTTGTAGTAGTCTGATTTACGGAGTTATATTCACACTGTCGAGGTAGATCGGACATCTTATGCTTCTGAGCAACCCACATACCGTTGGAGCGGGGCGCTCAGCGTCTCGTTCCACATGTCCATCATATAATGTTAATCCTAGACATGTGTTAGGCCGTGCTATCCCCGTGACGCGCTCGCCGGGTCGTGAGCTTGGTACCAGACATGTGGTGAGAGTGCTCGAAGAGCCCCCCACCAAGAAGAGCGCTGCGGAGGCCTTCATTGAGGAGGTCAAGCAGTCTCTTCAAGACACAGAAGCTGAGGAGCGCGAGCAGTCCGTGATAGCTGCAGATATCAGCGATCTGCAGCAGCAGGTTGCCAGCATCGAGCAGCAGGTAGGGGCCTCACTGCCACTAGCATCTCGCGTATCGCATGTGGAGCTTGCTGCAGCTTTGAAAATGCAGCCGTAATGTTGTACGCTTAACGGCGCAGCGCTCTGCTTCGTGCATGGCAAGTTGGCATGTGGCACTATTGCTGCCACAGAGTCCCTGAACCTGCTGCCTGGCCAGCTGCGACATGCAACAGCTCACCGCGTCGGTAGCTGCGCAGCGGGGCTCGGATTTGACTCCAGTAGGATTGTACGAAGTTCGCCAGTCGGCAGCTCGGATCCTAGCCAGTTCAAGGGCTCTGGCAGCGTGTTTCCTCTGCACTGCAATGTGTATAGCAGTGTGCAAACCAAGTGCGTTGCCTGTTCCTGATCGCACTTCAGCCATTCTGCGTACCATTTGCTAGACAGCAATATGCACTGTGTCGAAGGTGATCACTAGCACACATCCATCCACATTGCACTGCCCTTGCTCGCAGCTTGCCGAACTACAGCAGCAGATAGATGCCCGGGTGCGAGCCGTCTTCTCAAACATAACAGTGCAGCTGCCAGTTGAACCATTACCAGAGCAGCAAGATGCACAGCAGCAGCAGGAACAGCAGCAGCAGCAGATGGAAACGTACACGTTCCCAGACATGGATGATGCACAGTTCGCTGCGCTGGGGAGAGACAACCCCAAGTTGCTGATGGCACTGCTTGAAGCAGCACAAGCAGCAGACAAAGCTGCTTGGCAGGCTTTCCAGGTGCGCCAGTAGAGCTGCATTTATTGGTGTGCTAAAGGCCTTTTGACAAGCTGATGTCAGCCACTGTAGCAGCCCGGTTGTAGCAGCAGCAGCCCGGCTGTAGCAGCAGTTTAATAGTCCAGCTTTAGATTGCTGCTATCTGGCTGCTGCTGCCTACATAGCAGGTGTCAGTGCATTGTTGTAAACTGCAGCAGCAGCAGCAGCATTACAATGGTGTTGGCTGTATGGGTCACAGCATGTGCTTGTGCCCTGAATGCAACAGCAGTTGCTGGCAGCCAGGGGTGTGCATTGCTTGTTGGTCACGGGTTGCATGCTGCCACCCTGACATTACCTCATTGGCGGGCCAGCAAGCAGCAAGTAGTTCTTTCTGTTATCCCTGCTACATAACAGCAATACTGTTAAGGCTTACTGTTGCTTGCAGGCTGACGTGTCAACGCTGAAGCTGAAGCGTCAGCGCCTCAACGGCCAACTGTCAGTTGCGCGCAGCCTCCTGGATCAAGCAATGCGAGAAGCCAGCAAACGCGAGGGCTTAGCAGCAGCAGCCAAGGCCGAGGGCCCCATTACGCCGCTCGCTACGACGACAGCCGTACGGCCCGTCCGCATCGTACTGATCTGCGGGTTTGAGTCCTTCAACGTGGCGCTGTACACCGCTGCTGCGAAGCGCCTAAGGGCTCTGGCGCCTCATATCCAGCTGAAGGTCTTCAGCGATCGCGATGTTATGACTCGTAAGAAGGATGTCTCAGCGGCGATTGCCGGCGCGGATTGCTTCTTCGGCAGTCTGCTGTTCGACTACGATACCGTCGAGTGGCTACGCGAGCAGCTAACGGCAATACCTGTCGTACTGGTAATTGAGAGTGCGCTGGAGCTGATGGGCATGACCAGGATCGGCAGCTTCACTATGGATCCTTCAGGTGCGATTCTGCCGACTCCGGGTGCCACAAGTTGTGTTGCAGGCGATGGTTGCTTACAACACTGGTTCGCTGTGGCGAGCATCCTTTAGAGCTGACATTGGGTCAATCTGCAGTCAATTGTTTCTTGACATCTTACACTCTGATGGGTAACTCCCCCATACTTGCATGGCATGCATTGCATCTCAGGAGTAATATGACAACCTGATACAAAGCCACTTGTGCATTGCAGGCAAAACCAAGGGGCCTCCACCTATGGTGAAAAAAGTGTTGTCAATGTTTGGTTCCGGCCGTGAGGAGGACCGCATGACCGGCTACCTATCCTTCCTAAAGATTGGTCCACAGCTGCTGAAATTCCTCCCCGGCAAGAAGGCCCGGGACTTGAGGACCTGGCTCACGGTGTATGGCTACTGGAACCAGGTTAGCACGGTCACACTGTTTGAGACCGTATTTATGCAGTTTGTGTCGTACCCTGCGACCTCATGGCCACAGAGCGTTCCTGCTTTCGTTTGTCCCTGCAGGGCGGTCTTCAGAATGTCGTTAGCGGGTTCTTCTACCTGACATAGCAGCAGCTAGCACCCGCTGGCCTACCAACCCAATTACCTCAAGATGCAATGCAGTCGTTGATCAAGCTTGCAGCCGTGCGCTACCCGTTGACATCTCGCATCATCATTGACCCAGGTTTTGATTGCTACCCGTTGAATTGCTGTTAATGACTGATGATGGTTGCTTCCTTATACAACCTCTCGCCCCTTGGGGCTTTGCTCTTTCCGTGTGGTGCCTTGGCTGTCTTTCTCGCATTAGGAGGTCATAACACAGAGCGTATTGCTATCGCCGATCATTGCAGTCTGAACTTCCGCGGGGGTGGCGATGGAGAAGTTTAGGGATTCGGAATCCCTAAACTTCTCCATCGCCACCCCCGCGGAAGTTCAGACTGCATTCAGCCCTGGCAGTCCAGACTGACAGCCTTCACGGTACTGCCAGGGCTGAGTTGATGCTCAGGCTTGTTGGTGGATGGGCTGCAGTTCTTCATGATCCCAAAAAAGGTCTTTGGCATCATCAAGAACTACAGCCCATCCACCAACAAGCCTGAGCCGTCAATCGTAGGAATCCAACTTCTCATGGTGACACAGTCCCTGTAAGCCACTAGAAGTGAAGTCAAACTGAAGAACAGGTGTTATATGATCATAACTGGTGGGAGCCACATCATGCTCATCTTCCATGTCTCCTGCAAGCTCTGCAAGAAAGTCTACAGAACATCATTGCGTGGTCAATCAAACCTGTAGCGTGTTCTACTCTTTGCTACAGGTGTCATATGATCATTGACTATTTGGGCCCACATCATGCTCATGAACTTTTCCTGATTCCTGCAATCTTCTGCAGGGTGGTCTCCAAAACATTGTTGGCATGCTCCCCTATCTGACAGAGCAGCAGTTGGCACCTGCTGGCCTCCCAGCCCCTTCACTCTAGGAACCACTGCTGTTAGTGTTTGTAGCTGCTTGTAGCTCTTGTCAGTGGTACACAGACATGTGGGAAGCCACTTCATGTTTACCAAGCGTTCGTGCTTTCGTTTGTTCCTGCAGGGCGGTCTACAGAATGTCGTTAGCATGTTCCTCTATTTGACAGAGCAGCAGCTGGCACCTGCTGGCTTACCAACCCCACCTCCGCCTCAAGAGACACCACAGACGGGCTGCTTGCACCCAGACAAGCCAGGATATTACTGGGGCAACCCCGCTGAGTACATGGCATGGTAAGTTCATAGACCCGCTCGCATTGTGCATTCACATGTCTCAAGTTTGCAGTACGAAAGTGATTGAGGTGATCAATACTGTATTGTCTTTACTGCAGATGGCAAGAACAGTGACTGTTACTAACAGCAAGGCTTGTCAGCATCCCTGTCTGCCCTCGAGTGTCACAAGCAGCATCTCTTCCTAGCAGACAGGTTTACATGTTGCATCAGCTGCTGCGTCACCACCACATGTTGAGGAGTATCACCACAACTCTCCACAGCTGTGGATATCCAGTAGCCCTCTAAGCACTTGGCTGCTCATAAGTTCAAAATTCTGTTCACTAAATCACTCAGCTGCTGTTTGTGTTTAGGTACCAAAGGGAAGGTCCCTTGCGCGGCACAGATGCTCCTATAGTAGGCCTTTTGCTGTACCGCAAGCATGTCATCACGGACCAGCCTTACATACATCAACTGATAAGGTACGCATGGTATGATGAAATGCTCACAGGCAGCACACATGCACATGCACGTGCATGTACAGGCGCGCATGCGCACACACACATGTGTCTGTGCTACATGCAGTCAATGTGACCACAGCACGAGCTGTAGTGAGTGACGTAGACGTTTATCTTCGTGGTTCAATTGTTTGCTGTTGCCTGACAAGTCTGTTTCTATTAACACACATGGTATACGTGCTACATGCAGTGTGATGGAAGTAGAGGGTTTATTTCCGGTGCTTGTATTCGTCACACATATAGTAGTCCACGAGCAGTCTGGTTGAAGCACTTTACAACCAGCACAACCTACACACCACCTTAACATACACTTCCCTTCTGCTTACAGTCAAATGGAAGCAGAGGGGATCGGTTCCTGTGCTTGTGTTAGTCATTGGTGTTGCAGCACATAGTCTGGACAATCTGGGTCAAGCACTTAACAACCAACACAACTCACATCACCCTATAACAATCGGTACCATTTCGCCATAGCCTAGCGGCCCTCGGCGTGCCTCAATCTTACATTTTCAAACCCAGTCCTGGAAGGACAAGGCGGTATCGATCATCACCTTAGTACTGTTGATCACCTAGACATGTGTGTCTGTTCTGCTTGCAGCCAAATGGAAGCAGAGGGTTTGATTCCAGTGCCAGTATTTATCAACGGTGTGGAAGCACACACAGTAGTTCGAGACCAGTTTACTAGCGACCATGAACAACAAGAGCTCGCAGCTGGTCGACTGGAGAGAGGCACTTTGCGACGAGATGCCGTGAAAGTGGATGCTTTGGTGTCTACGATTGGGTTCCCACTGGTCGGAGGTCCAGCAGGTGGGCTGAATTTGAATGTAAAACCCCTTTTGCTATTGTATCTGCTTGCATTTAAGTATGTGCTTTTGTAGTCATGTGACACAGCTCGAACAACAAAAGTCAGCAATTGTGTCAAATTGAACACTTGAAGGGGCACTTGTGGTGAGGTGCTGGGAGGATTGTTTCATCTGTGCCAGCTACTTAGGTTTCAAATTATGCAGTGGCTGGCAGGCAGACAACAGTTCGCCATCCAAACAGTCACTGCAGAGATTACAATGTGTGTAAAAGTGACCAGTCATCAAATGTTCATGGGATCACAAGTACCAGCAGCACGGACGTGTGACCTTTGGAGCTCCAACATGTTGTCTGCTTCTTCTGCAGGTACAATGGAGGGCGGCCGCCAGGTGGAGGTCGCCAAGGCCATTCTATCATCAATGAATGTTCCATACGTGGTAGCTGCACCTCTGCTCATACAGGACTTAGCCAGCTGGTCAGAACAAGGCATCCAAGGGCTGCAGGTATCCTAGCTGGTTAGGGTTGAGTATACTGGCTTTGTGCAGGATCATGTACAATAGACTATCAGCTTATGCGCACTGCGTGTGCCCAGCCGAAGCAAGACACAACAGGCAAGCTGTGCTGCCGCCCAGTAACAAATGCTCTGCCCAGTGACACCCTGGGAACAACAGAGCATGCATCATTAGCACCAAACATGTGCTAGCCAAAGCTGAGTGAGATATGACGGCCGGTTGGCCCTTGCTCAGAGGGCTCATTAGCGTCCATGGCCAGCTGGTCAGAACAAGGCATTCAGGGGCTGCAGGGATGCCAGCTGGTCAGCTTTTAGTGATTGCATACCACAGTCTTGTCGCGCCTTCAACATGATCGGTACAACCGCTTCTGCTCTCTCCCTCTCTAATCAACGCTGGGATCTTTAGAAATTACATCAACTCTATATTCAAGCGCTCAGGACGCCGCAGTCTTGTATCGCCGTCAACACAGCACCTAGGGGTGCCCGTTTGCATGGAGCGGGTACGGCATAGGCCCAAACCACCTTGTCTGTGGCCTCCTGTACACTTTTTGTTTCTGCTGCCTCTGTGCAGCAAATCACCAAACTGTCAGATGAATCAAGTATAGTGTCATTTCATGCCATCCCATGTCTGTCCTGTATGTATCCCTTTGTGTTGTAGTCTGTGGTGCTGTACAGTCTACCAGAGCTGGATGGAGCAATTGATGCTGTGCCGCTTGGTGGCTTGGTTGGTGATGACATCTTCCTGGTGCCTGAGAGGGTCACGAGGCTGGCCAGCAGATTGCACAAGTGGGTGGCTTTTATGGGGCTAAGTTTTGGCTATGTGTTACAAGCCGTACAAAAGCAATGCATCTTGCGTGTCTGTAACACCCAGTGCGTGACACTCATGCACTCCTTGTAGGCAGCGGTTCACTGTTGCCAGAGCCAGTCACTGTTGCAAGTGAACTGCCAAGCAGATCACACACATTGTATTGCCTATGCATGCAAAGTAGGCACGCGTTATGGCGCCCTCGCAACTATTACTGCTTGGTACTACTATTGAGATCATAGTCATAACCACGTAGGCTTCTGACTTGCTATTTTTGTTACAGACATATGACCATAGTGTAAACACTCATACGTTGTTTTTGATTCCCGTCTGTGCATGTAGGTGGGTAGCTTTGCGGCGCAAGCCAGCAGATGAGCGGCGCTTAGCTCTGCTGCTCTACGGCTTTCCTCCTGGTGTGGGAGCCACAGGCACAGCTGCACTGCTGAATGTGCCACAGTCTATTGAGAGGTTGCTAGGAGCCATGCAGGTGTGTACTGGGTCGACCTTTCATCCGGCCGTCCTGTAGTTTTTGCCACAGTCGTGCATGTCAGGGGTTTCAATTGGTTTGTTGGGTATCTTGCCTGTACACACAGTGGCGTTGTTTAGGTTGCCCGCAGCCTGCGGGCCCCCCAACAGTTGCTCAATGGACTGTGGCACGCCCAGCAGTGCCCTAGGGCCTGCTATGCAATAGCAGGGCACTGCTGAACTTGCCACAGTCCTTTGAACGACTGCTGGGGGCCATGCAGGTGTGCACTGGGTTGACTTTCCATCCGGCTTGGTGCTATAGTGTGTTGCCATAATCGTGCATGTCAGGGGGTTGGGTTGTTTTGTTGGGTGTGTTGCCTGTATAGACAGTGGCATTTGCTTGCCCTCAGTGGCTTATGTTGCCAGCGGCGAAGCGCGGGCACTATTGGCAACCCTTCCTGAATATGCTGTGTCATCATCTTTCATTCATCATTCATCATCATTCATTCACCATTCATTCATCATCGTCATCATTCAGATGATGGTTTTGTCCTTCTTGTCAACGGTCTCATCTGCAGGCAGCTGGTTATGACTTGGGTGACCTCCCTCAAGGTGAAGGAGCACTGGAGGGTTTGGGAGAGGCACTTCTGAAGATGCTCAAGGGCCAAGAAGAGCCTCGTACAGTCAGCAAGGGCGCAGCAGGTGAAGACATAATGCTTGACTGAGTTTCATTTGGCGTGAATCTTTGTTGGTTTCAATTGGTTTCATACTGGGTCTGGGGAGTACTATTTTAGATAGTATGCACTGTGACCTCTCTCTCAACAACATATGCAGCATGTGCAATCATACACAACTCATAGGTAGCATTGATGGCAGCATGACTGACATATTGCAGAATGATGGATGCATGGCAACTGGTAGTGGCACATGCGGCAAGGTAGGCATAAGCTGCCTACGCAACCATGCAGAAACCATAGATAGCATTGATGGCCACATGACTTCACCGGAGTATGACAGTATGATTAGCTTGTGCATGTTGTGGTGCTGTGTAGTTGTGTTTCCAGGTATCGAGGCATTAGGTGCCGGACCAGCTTCAGAGTCGGGTGTTCAACCAGCAGCTGCTGAACTCAAGCCACAGCAACTCTGTGACATGCTCACTTTCCCGCCTACATGGGCACTAGATCCGGTCTTGTGCACCTAACATCAAGCAATGCCCTCCAATCGCTCATGCAACCTGTGCTGCTGTATGTTTGCGTTTGCAGGTATCAAGGCATTAGGTGCTGGGCCAGGTTTAAAGTGGGGTGTTCAACCAGCAGCTGCTAAAGTCAGGCCACAGCAACTTCGTGAGATGCTCACTTTCCCGCCAACTTAGGGACCAACTGAATGAGGTCAAGGGTGCTGAAACGTCCAACCTGCTCCTGCAACCTGTGCTTCTGTGTATTTGTGTTTCCAGGTATCAAAGCATTAGGTGCTGGTCCAGCTTCAAAGTGGGGTGTTCAACCAGCTGCTGCCGAAATCGGGCCACAGCAACTTCGTGACATGCTCACTTTTCCTCCCACGTGGGGCCCAACAGAGTGGGGTCCTATCCCATACCTGCCAGACGAGGATACTCTGGTCAAACGTATGGAGCGACAGTGGGGGAGCCTACTGAGCTACAGAGGTAAATGCCGGGCCGATTTTTTGATTCAGCTGCAGGCACCAACAGTTGAGACACCAGTCATTTTGCTCAGTTGGTGCGCAGTTAGGCAAGCTCTGGGTTTGCATCTTGCCTGTTCACTGTCAGTCCTTTAATACACATATAACACAGTCCAAATGCAAGACAACAATCTCCCTATTCAGCAAAACTCACCGGGCGTCTGTTTTGCCTTTGACTGCATTCAGCTGGTCTGTTGAATCGTCCTGTGCGTGCTTTCTGTGTCGTATGCTGCAGGCATCAACAGCACCACAAGAGGCACTTTGCTCATTCCTGGTGTTCAGCTAGGGAAACTCTGGGTTGGCATACAGCCGCTGCTTGGCCTGGAGGGTGACCCCATGCGACTGCTGTTTGAGAGAGATTTGACACCACACCCGCAGTACGCAGCAGCGTACAAGTGGCTACAACAGGTGTGTAAGATGAGGGTGGCTACTTGCCTGTGCAGAGGCATACTACATTGCTGATGGATTGGGAGGGCCGTGTGCTAGATTCAGCCGTGTGCTGTAGCATTGTAGATGTAGTTTGGCTGCTTGTTGTATCCATACAGCTGAATGCTGTATGTGTACAACAAGCAGCCAAATTGCAGGATACGATGTGGTCAACAGCATGGTGTTGGGGTCAGTATCAGCTTGCTTATCAGGCTGTGTAAGAGACTTGGCGCCACACCCAATATATGCAGCAGCATACAAGTGGCTACAGAGTCTACAGAGCTACACACCCATTGGCTGTGACGACAACAGCGGTATAGGTTTTCTGCTGTATTTATAGTCTGATTCTGTCTGCTGCCTTTGCTGTGATGTTCACAGGGATATGGTGCCGATGCTGTCATTCATTTTGGCATGCATGGGACCGTGGAGTGGCTGCCGGGTAGTCCACTCGGCAACACTGGCCTCTCTTGGTCGGATGTACTGCTGGGCCCACTGCCAAATATCTACCTTTATGCGGCCAACAACCCCAGTGAAAGCATCATCGCTAAAAGGAGGGGCTATGGAACCATTGTCAGTCATAATGTGCCACCATACGGTCGTGCAGGTGCGTCTCAGGGTTCAATATTCATGAGTAGTACTGTTTGCAATTATTTTGTTGGTTGGAAGTGGTTAACAACCCCAGTGAAAGCATTATTGCTATGGAAAGAGGCTTTGGAACCATCGTCAGTCATAATGTGCCACCATACGGTCGTGCAGGTAAGATTTGAGGCAGACCTTCAGTACAACAAATGGTACAAACAGTAAGTTGTACTGTTTGCAAGCAGCTCGTTGGTTGCATGCCGTGAATGACACCAACGAAAGCATAATCTGGGAAAAGGATGGGGTATGGGCCCTTTAGTGTATTGTCAGTCATGGCACATGCTTGCTTCGGCTGCCGCCTGTGTATGAGCTGCTGTTCTAACCAATCCTGGGTTGGTTAGCTGCAGGTAACAATATCAGGAGGATATCTCCTAGCACACCAGAGGGCCAGGAGGGAGTATGTAATCCACACAGTAACAAAGTGTGCCCAGTTGCTTTCTATTGTGGACGATTGATCAGAATGCAACAAGAAGCCAAGTCCCTGTCACATGTGCCTGCAGGTCTGTACAAGCAGTTGTCTATTCTCCGTGACTTGCTGTCAGATGTGCGTGAAGAGCCAACCACCGTCGGAGCCCTCAAAGATGCAATAGCAGGTGAGTCAAACATAAACCCACATCCGTCAAAACACATGGATGCTTCAGCGGCATGGGTGCATAGCCTCGACAGCCCTGCTAGCCCTGCCAGCTGCGCTGTTCTTGTCCTGGTGTCAAGTGTATGTCATGAGTAGCCTCATTGGAAGCAGGAGGGCACCGGTTGTCAGGATAGTAGGGCGTGGGGTCAGTGTTGCTGCAGTACGTGCCTTGCTACTGATTTGGCTGTTAAAGACAGGGTTGATGTTCTCCATCTGAGTCAGTTCGGAATGTATCAACTCCCAGAGTCTGAAGTAGCTGCTGCCTCTGGTGGCATATGCTGACGGCTGGGGTTGCATATGCCTGAGTTGCATGCCTACGCTTGGCGCTAGAAATTCTTGGATTGCGTGGTCGTTTTGGGTCACAGTGGATGTTTTGCCCTGACGTTGCCGGACTACAACAACGGAATCGGCTGTTGTCCCCATGTTTTGTGTTGCCGTCAGGTACTGCGGCCTGCGGTACTTGAACGGTCGACGACTCCTTCAGCGGTGAGGTCTGACAGCCAGATCCATTTTCGCGCGGTCTGAGACGCCCTGTAACTCATCTATTATCGTATTGCGCTTTCTTTCAGGTAATGTTGAAGCGGCAGGCCTCCAGGCCGACTGTCCATTGAGAGAGGGAGAGGAGCTGAGCGCTGAACAAGCAGCAACAGTTAACGATGAGGTATGTGGTTTGTACTGCTGAAGGTAGTGGCGAGATGCCAGATTAGAGGTTGCAGGCACGGCTCAGAGCTTCACTTGATTAGACAGAAGCTGTTGTTTGCCGAGCTACTGATGTTGCGAGAAGGAGAGGAGCTGAGCGCCAAACAAACATCAGCAGTTTGTGATGAGGTATGTAATTTGCATGGCCCGAAGGTTGATGTGCCAGGCTTTGTGCTGTATTTGGTTGCCAGGATGACCATCAAAGGTTTTTGCATCATGCAGTCCAGAAGCACACCTCGCAATTTGTGTCAGCATTTTGGGTTCGTGAATTAGAGCGACAGGCTTCGCCCCTACCTACAAACTCTGAGGACCTCGCTGGTTTCAGAAGGCCAAAACATCTCAGACACCCCACCAAGCGCCATCTAGATCATATGCCTTTCACTCCAATCATCATCATGCCACAACAAATCACTGATCAAGACTGTGTTTATAGGATTGTTTAGGGTTTGGGGCTAACCCTGTATATCTCAGACACCCTAGCAGGCACGGTCGAGATCATATGCCTTTCACTCCCAGTATCAGCAAGCCATAGCAAACCACTGACAAAGTTTGTTTTCTTTGGATTGTTCTGGTGTTTGCACCTGCGGGAGGATATGGCTTGGTGCAACAGGCTTTGCCGCTACCTACACAACTTGGAAAACTCCCTGGTTTCAGAAGGCTTAACCATCTCAGACATTCCACCATGCACCGTTTACACCATATGCCTCTCACTCCAAGCATCAGCGTGCCATAGCAAGCCTCTCTGGATTTGTTTCTTTTTCCATCTGCAGGAGTTTCTTGATTGGTGCAACAGGCTCTACCTGTATCTACAAACCTTGGAAAACCGCCTGTTCTCTGAGGGTTTACACGTCCTAGGTGCACCACCAAGCACCAGCCAGATGGCTCAATATCTAGGGGCATACTACGGTGATGCCCTACCATCAGAAGCCGTAGAGGTTTTGGCAGAGGGACAGGGTGTTGAGAAAGCACGGGCAGCTCTGGAACAGGCCTGGAAACAGGTACGGTGCCTAGAAACATTGGTTGTAGATTGGAGGTTGAGCGGTGTTGTGTTTGTTGAGCATGTATTTGTGAGTTATACAATTGCACAGAGTATTGTACCTTGGCATGTTTGGCGTTTGACTCACTGCCGTTTGTGTGTTTCCTTTGCTGCTTGCAGCCGGCTGCAAGACCTGCTGAGACACCTCAGGACCCTGGGCAGCTGTAGAACGATGCGGAGTCTCTCAGGCTCTTGCCGCTATGCGATCATTTCGGTTGAACCAGTGCTCACCATGCATGTGTTTGAGAGGCTGTCTGTTGTGTGTTTCCTTCGCCGCTTGTAGCAGGCTGCAAGACCTGCTGAGGCACCTCAGGACCCCGCCCCCAACTGTCGAACGATGCAGAGTCCATCAGACTCTTGCTGCTACACGACCATTGCGGTTGGATTAGTGTTCACCATGCATATTTGGTGCTTGACTCGCTGTCTGTGTTCTTTCTTATGTGTTCCCTTTGCTGCTTGTAGCCTGCTGCAAGACCTGCTGAGGCACCACAAGACCCCGGCCAGCTGCTAAAGGAAGCCGAGTCCATTAGAGGCTTGCTGTTGCGCAACAGAGAGGAGCTGAGCGGCTTGTTGAATGCGTTGGATGGTGCTTGGGTGCCGCCAGAAGCTGGTGGAGATCTCCTGAGAGATGGACCTGGTGTTCTGCCGACAGGTGTGACTTGCGGTTGCTATGGGCTGGGTTTAACTCTTGATTGAAGTGTCTGACAATATACTGTTTGACTTTCAATGAAAGTGACTGACTATTGTGAGTCAAGCACATGGGGGTGCCACGCTGTCTACATTGATCGGTGTCTGTTTGTACACATGCCAGCAGTATGGCAGACGTGGCAGCCGTACAAAATTCACACACAGGGCGACGGTTTTGGGCATTTTTTCTATCGGCAGAATGTCTTAACCTACTGTGTGCCTTGGTTTTGCGTTGTGCTACAATCATACACAGCACATGCTAAAAATGCCTGTATATGACAACACACATGTTCAGATGAGCACTGTTACCTAAACTAAAGGAATTACGTATTGTAATCGACTTTGTATAATCGACTTGTCGCCGCCAATATGCGCAGGTCGTAACATCCATGCCTTAGATCCCTACCGTATGCCTGGCCCAGCGGCAGAAGCACGCGGTGCTGCTGCAGCCGAAGCAATCCTGAATGCCCACAGGGAGCAAAACAATGGGGCTTTCCCTGAAACTGTTGCCATCAATTTGTGGGGGCTGGATGCAATCAAGACAAAGGGAGAGAGCGTGGGGATGGTGCTACATATGGTTGGAGCTAGACCTGTAAAGGAGGGCACGGGCAGGATAGCACGGTAGGTCGATGCTATCGTTACCGGCCTGTGCGATTTGCTTGCAACACTGCATGAGCACACACTCAGGCGACGGAGGGACCGGCTACGTGCTCGGGATTTTTCGATGGTTACGAAACCAAATTGGCCGCTGCTGAGTATTGATGAAGTAATGTTTATACTGAGGTAGGCTTATGGCAAAGTGTCTGTGTCGCCGTGCTTCGCAGGTACGAACTGATTCCGCTTGCGGAATTAGGCGGTCGTCCGCGTGTCGACTGCCTCTGCAATATGTCAGGTATCTTCCGTGACGCGTTCCAAAACGTTGTGGAGCTTCTAGATGACCTCTTCGTGCGCGCAGCAGCAGCTGACGAGCCAGACGATATGAACTTCATTCATAAGCACGCGCGGGAGCTAGAGAGGCAAGGCGTAACGACTGGCAACACTGCACGGCTGTTCAGTAACCCAGCAGGCGATTACGGCAGCATGGTGAACGAGCGAGTGGGCGCCGGAAACTGGGAGAACAGTGAGGAGTTGGGCGACACGTGGGCCGCCAGAAATGCTTTCAGCTATGGTAAGCTGGGGTTGAAACCGTGTGCTCTAAGCGGCTCTGTTATGTACGTGCAAGCTTTCACATCGCACATGTGAGCGTGTTGTACCAGACCTCTTGTAAACAGGGTTTTGAAGAGCCTAACTAAATCGTTTGCTGCTCAACCTGCTGCTTATCACAGGCAAGGGCGGTGAGCATGGAGTAGCTGGGCCTAAGGCCTTCAAGTGCTTCTACCCACATGTCAGCGTGTTGTACAAGACGTCTTGCATATGTGGATCATACGTACCTAGCCCAATCATTTGCTGCTCATTGACAATCTGCTGTTTATCACAGGCAAGGGTGGTGAGCGTGGCGTGGCCCGACCTGAAGTCCTACAATCGCTTCTAGGCAGTTGTGAGCGTGTGGTGCAAGAGATTGACAGTGTGGAATACGGTCTGACAGACATTCAGGAGTACTATGCCAACACAGGAGCGCTGGTTGCAGCAGCAAAGAATGCACGAAAGGGCAAGAACGTCGGATGCAGGTAAGCAGGATAGCTAACAATGGTGAAGCAAACACCATGTTGTTACTTTACCATTGTTAGCTTTGTACCAGCTCAAAAGCAATGACCGGAAAGGCCGCATGTTGCATAGTGTTGGCTATTCAGGACCATTGTGTCTGACTTCGCTGTGAGCTGCAAAAATTTGGTTGTTTTACACAACATCGGGTGATAGTAGCAAGGTTGTCCCATGTTGCCCTGTGCTTACAAAATTACGGTTGGGTTTCGGCCTCAATTAGGGGTTACAGACCCATGAAAACCTGCTTATCACTGAGTTGGCTATGTGGCAGTGCGCTGCGCGACCTGAGTGTTGCAGAATGCTGACTTTGCTTTGCCCCCGCAGAACTGGGTTCCTGCCCTCCGTTGCCGCCCACATGATGTGTTTGCATGTGTGTGTTGTGTCCATGTAGCATTATTGAGACCTATGGCAAGAAAGTGGAACCCAAAGAGTTGGAGGAGGTTCTGCGTCTGGAGTACCGCTCCAAGCTGTTAAACCCCCGTTGGGCCCAAGCCATGGCTGCTCAGGGCAGTGGTGGCGCATACGAAATCAGTACTAGGATGACTGCTCTGCTAGGCTGGGGTGGCACTGTGGGTTACACAGACAGCTTTGCTTGGGACCAGGTGGGTGTGGCGGTGCTGTGCATTAATTCTGAGCCAGATTTTTGATGCTTGGTGCTTGAGGGTGCGGACGTACTGCTTCTCGTCATCATGCACTTGTTATCACTGTTTTCAAATGTCAGGTTTCTGTTTAGGCTGGCCCATGGCTGCTCAGGGTTGTAGTGGTGCTTATGAGATTAGCACTAGTATGACTGCTGTGTTGGGCTGGGGAGGGATTGCGGGATACACAGACAGCTTAGCTTGGGACCAGGTGGGTACGGCGGTGTGGCTGATGCCAGTGTGCTACTGAATCAGTAGTGAATCAGATGTTGCTGTTGGTGGGGGTGGGGTATGCGGGCACGATTTGATGGATGATCATGATTGGGAGGTGGCTTTTTGTCATGGACTTGTTGTGCCAAACTGCTAGCCCCCTGCTGGGCCCAAGCCATGGCTGCTCAGGGCGGCTTCTGGTGCGGTTGCCACTTTGTTTGATGCCTCTGTCCTACTGATGTCACAACAGTGCTGTGTGCTGCTGCGGGTGGGGTGTGACTGTATGATGGCTGCTGTATCGTTGCAGCGTTTATGTTGCTCCATACTTCTTCACCCTCGTTGGGCTCCAGGCATGGCTGCTAGAAGCGGCCACAGTGCTCTGTTGAACTGTTGAAGCAGAAGCCATGCATAATCAATCACAAAAGCAGCATTAGGCCGATTGTCTGTCGGGCTCAAGAATCACTGCGCATTTTATGGGAACAGTCTGCTCCTGCTCCTGCATCGTGTGTTGTTGATGAACATGCTTGTGTTGTGATTAAGTTGCAACAAAGGGTCTAGTCATCTGATCTTTACCCCAAGCAGAGTTGCCTCGGTGCTGGCCCAGCAGCTGCTTGAAGCATTTGAGGCACTTCTGGCGGTCAGGCTGCTGTTGCTGCTGCTTTAGCCACTGCTGCATTCTGCCTTCACACCATTCCACTTACTGACAAAGCTGCCTTTAATTTCTTCAGGCTGCCGAGACGTATGTCCTAGACCCCGACATGGCCGCCCAGCTGCGTGAAAGCAACCCCCAGGCCTTCCGCAATGTGTTGGGCCGCTGTCTAGAAGCACACGGCCGTGGGATGTGGCAGCCTAAGGAGGAAATGATTGAGAGACTGAGGAAAATGTATGGGGAGATGGACGATGAATTGGAAGGCGTGAAATAGGAGGTTTAACATCATCGCTGGGTCCTGCATGTGAGAAGTGTAGCTTGTGTTACCGTCTGTTTGGAGTGGTACCACCAGCTGGCAGTTGAACAATGGTTTTACGGATGCCACCTGTTCATCGACGTTTGTCTCTGCTGAGTCTGTCAAAGGGGTTTGATTGCGCCATTGCATTGCATGTTTGTGGTCTCTTCCTTTGAGACCCATTTCTGTGGAGCGTGGCAGAGGAAAGATGCAGCGAGTTGAAAATGTAGATAGCACAATTGCTAACAGTGTTGTGAGTTGGCTGTTGCAGTAAGCCTCTGGTTGTGCTTGGTCACAACCCTATTGCCACAGTAGTCGCCGTGGCAATAGGGTTGTGTAGGTTGTTCCTTCTCACAGAAGTGCATTTGAATTGCAGTTCACTAAAGTGACCCATTGCTAGTGGAGTCGTATTGGATGTTGGTGTTGTATGTTTCCCATAGAACTGTTTGGCTGCCTCAGTTATGGTACGGTCGCTGATTTGGTAGGGTGATGGCTCCAATGCAACCAGCCAGTGCTCGATTCAAACACTCAAACAGTACGACTCCTGCAGGAGGGGATGCTGTTTTTGAGTTCGGGGCCTCGTCTGCATGTCATGTGGTGGTCTTCTGGTATCACTGGCATGATGGTTCGACTCAAGTGTGCTGCCGCCCAGCAGGTGGAGGGCTCATAGCAAGCCCAGCTCACTTTCAGAGTCAAGTACCATTGGTCGAAGAGGCAAAATGACCCAGCCTTGGAAGCCTTCATGAACAGGGCGCCAGCCATGGGCAGCCGGGAATGCCTGCTTTGACAGAAGTTTGGAATGAGAGCTGTGGCTTCTGGGATTCAGCAGTTGCGCCGTTGTTGATCCGATCCCTGATGGTGACGTCAAGAGCAAGCAGGTCAATGATAAGAGCAGTGCTGGCAGTTTTGGTGATGGCATCCATGATTCGTACATGTGACTACTGCTGTCTGCTGCCGAGGTTATCGCCGGAAGGCAGTAAGGTGCCCACTGTAGCAGCTCCAAAGCCTTCAACCTGGGCAAGCGCTTTGAATGATACCGCATGTCTTTTCAAGCCCTTGAAGGGCCCATGCATCATGGCTGACATCTTCGAAACGCGGGACCATCCCGGAAATGCCTGGTCAATCATCGGATGTCTGTGCTGTTATTCACGTAGCAACGCAGACGCATCAAAACACGTCACATGGCTTGTCAAGAAAACATCTTGTGTGGGTCGTATGGCGTGAAGCGGCATCTAGAGGGCTGTAATGATTACTCCCCATGTTACGACACCAGGCTGTGTGGCGATTGTGGCTGCTCGTGCTCATGAACTGCGTTGAAAAACAAACAGTCTGTACCCGTACCGTGGTAATCTTGCAGTGTGTCGCGGGTGGCCTCCGAGCCCGCTCGTTCATTGCTCGTATGTGTTCACCCGGGTGACGATGACCACGTGATCACCAGCATTACTGGTTCCGTAACTGCCTGTTCAGCGTGAATAACAGTGCAGACGCCTGAAAACGCGTCAAAACCTTCAAAAGAGCGTCGTATTTGTGTTGCATGGCGTGAAGCGGCAATTGGAGGGCTGTAATGATAACGCTCCATGTTACGACATCAAACGCGTGGCTATTGTGGCTGCTCGTGCTTAAGGATTGGGTGGAGAACGGTCGCTACGTAGCCGTACTTGCAATCTATCACCCTGCCAGGCCTTTAAAGGCCATGCTCGCATAGGTGCTCGTATGTGGTCACCTGGGTGACAGTGACCAGGTCACCAGTAGTCGCGTGGCCACCCGGGTGACGGTTGAGGTGACTCTCGCTGCTGGAGGAATAACTTCCGTGATCAGGCGCTCATGTCCCACATATGTACCCGTTTGATCAACTTGATGCATCCCGGTAGGAACATTGTGCACGACTGTATTTGCAATTACTGTCGTGCTGGCTTGGTGCGGTCCTTTAGCAGGCCAACCCTCTCGGAATAGCTGTCCATTGCTTCACTTGTCTCTGTAAGCAGGTTTTATCGCACGTACAGACACTTCGCTCCTTCATCGGTACCAGGCCAGCTCAAAATCTGCATATTTGCATTTAGGTCCGTGGTTACGCCATGCGATCGCTCAGAGCCAGCAGCGTGGCGCTGTCTCTTCTCGGCATCGTTTATCTAGTGAACAATGCCATAGGACAGCCGCAAAGTCAGCTTGCACAGCCTCAGGTGGTGCAGGATCGTATGATGGGTCTTGGCCCTACTGCACCAGCTCCTGGCCAGGGCACCCCGCTGGATCCATCCTGCATCCCTAAATACGTAGACACATTACCTCTGCCTACGCCTATGCCCAGAAGCAGCCTGCAGGTGTGTCATCAGTTGCGGCCCGCAACGAGACGAACACCGCTCGCCGCGTGCATCAAAGCTTCCCGCCGCATCGGCTGTTGCTTGAAAACGCAAATGCATGCAACAAGCAGGCTGGACCATGTTACATGCGGTTAGGCAAGCTTTCAGGTGTCACTTATGCTCTAATCACTCGCCTGTACAAAGCAGTTACTGCTCTGCCGGTCGCTTCCGCCCTCACATCCCGTTGTTTGCAGGTCCTCCTGGGCTCAAGAGTCGACTACTACCGTATCAGTGTCCGTGCGGCTTCACAAAACGTGCTGCCTCTGAGCAAGAACGCTGGACCCAATTGCGCTGCATATACACCAGGCGCTAAAACTAATGTTTTTGGATATGGCACTTTGGACAAGGGCAAGGCAACACACGGCTGGCCAGCACTGACGATTGAAGCCATGGTTAGTGCAACCAATGCATCAAGCCCTCACTGTAATGCAAGCATCATCTCTGCAGCGTCTGTTTGCTGGTGCCTACCAGTGCATGGTCTGTGCTGGAAACCCTGCCTTGCTACTGCTTCATACGTGCTGTTGCTGCTGCTGTAGCTGTGCTGCTCAAACTTCAAGGAGCCTATCTGTGTTGCATTTGCCTACGATGTTACAACATGGAAGATACACATATCCGTCATTGCTGGTACCGGGGCTTTGCACTCCAGTGGCCTGTTTCTACAGGCTTCTCGCACCGACTGCTTGCCGAGTCCACACCGGAAGCCCTGCACATGTCTGATGGCGTTTCCTTGGCAGTTCGTGTTGCCGTATTGACTGCACTTGCCGTTTGACATCTGTGTCTGTGTACGTATGCTGCAGGTAAACAAGCCTGTGAAGGTCCAATGGGACAATGAGCTGGTTGACAGCAGAGGCAACTTCATCCCACATCTGCTGGCTGGAGCTATTGATCAGACTCTTCACTGGTGTGTATTGCACTTGGTTGTGAACGTGCAGTGCAAGGAAGGGATGCATAGACAACAACAACTATTCTTCTCTCTTTACAGATACACTGGCAGCATCCATGCTTGTGATTTGCATGATCATATGCGAACTGGTGTGACAGCCACGACCGCCAGCGTCGAACGGTGGATCTGAGGCACTTGCTTCAACAAAGCCGCTGTGCTCTGAGCGCGCACTGTGCTGCAGTGCAGATGTTCAGATAGGTCGTACTACTACTACGTCTGACACCTTCGCTGGTGGGCTAGCCAAGGCTTAGACCAGTCTGCGGCAGACAAAGCTTGGTGTTCACAGTACAAGAACGTGTGTTTGACCAGTGTGTTGTTTGTGTTTTGCAGGGCAAACCCCAACCAGCTTGGCGGGATGGGAACTGATATGTCACCTTGTATGAACTGTTTACCCTTCAATAACTGCACAAATGATGTGGGCTGCAGAACGTGAGTACCAGAGTTGATCAGGCTGCTGTTGTTTTACAGAGTTGGGTCACCGTTGTGAAGGTTTCATGGCCGGATCTACTTAATTCTCTGTTTGCCTTCTGAATCCAGCTGTGAATTGTGTGAGACAACTGCATGACATACCGCTTACATGTTCAATCGATGCTGCAGTGATTTTGCGCCTGGGTTACTATGTCCGGAACATTCCATAGACGCCTGCTTTAAATTAAATGATGATGGGGCCAATGGGGCCATCTTGTTGTATGTCAAACCTGGCTGCAGTCATGTCTGCATTGCTGGTTGTTGAACAACTTCTGCATTGCTGGTTGGTAACAACTTGTGGCATGCTGTGGCTGTGGTTGTCTTTCCACCGCAGAGCTGCAACAACACCATACACTGGTCCAGTGCCAATTGTTACACATGTGCACGGTAAGCAATGTTTCACAGCAGCTAGACTTGTTAGCTGGCTTCACGGCAGCCAAACAACTGGTGCAAACAGTTCATACTCAACCGTCACTGCAGTTGAAGACACTTCTGCTGGCCCTGTTCTATTCAAGCCGCTGATACCACATGCTCCCAAGTCTGCATCTGCGTCAGCATCTACGTCACTCAGCGCGGCTTGGAGCTTTGGCTTCGCTGAGCCATGTGTTGCTGCGTCACATGTGTGCTCTGCAGGAAACGATTTTGCGTATGATCATTCTGATGGCTGGTCTGAGGCCTGGTACATGCCTAATGCGTGGAACATACCGCCAAGCATTGCAAGGGTGAGAGGGGTGAACAGCTTGAAACATTGGTTGGCTTGCCGTCCCGTTGATTTTGGATGTGACTGGCATCAGGACGTCTGTGTCAACTTTGCGTCAAAAGTGGCCCTTGAACCATGTTGATTATATCTTCATCAGTAAATCTCTAGTGCCTCTGACCTTGCCAAGAACAAAGACCTGCGGACTCCAGACAGTATGTCACAAGCAACTATTGTATGCTCCAAACTCTGCATTCACACTGAGCCGGGGGGCTGACAAAAACAGGATGTACACAAACAACGGTCTGCAGACCGTCTGAAAAGCTGTTGGCGTGTGAGCCTTGTGTACGTCACCTGCATGTTTGCTGTTCACGGCACCAGGACGTGTTATGATGCCTACAGGTTGGCTCCTGGTACAACACCTTCAAGCGTGTGGCCAGAAACACACCGGGGCTGAGGGACATTTGGCTCCCAGGAAGTGCCACATTCACATACCGGAATCAGCAGAGGCCGACACAGCTCTGGTACCATGATCATGTGTGAGTTCAAATGCCAACAGTAACCAGTTCTTGTGACAGTCAGTGGCAATCGGATTTGTAGCTGTCACTTGTTTGAATGGCCTTTATTGCGGCACTGTTTACACCGTTATTGACATCACACCATTGCCTACCAGCTGACAAGTGTGTACTGCTGCACACTTGTCGAGCCACTTGTTGAACCAAGTCCCCCCCCCCCTCGCTTACCACCACCACCACCCTTCTTGCATGACAAAATGTTATCTGCTACGTGCACATGCTAATTACTCAGAGATGGACATGTTGCAAACATGTGTGATTGTGTCGTAATGTCCTTGCCAACTGTCTATGTATCTTGCAGTGTTGGCATCACTCGCCTGAATGTGTACGCCGGGATGGCTGGCCTCTACAACCTGCGTGCTGTGGACATCACGAGGGGACCTGAACTTCCAGGGATGCCTTACCCACCACAACTGCCTGGCATTGCTGTAACCAGAGTGAGTACGTACATGGTATGTATAGCATTATATATTGCTCCTGAGCTGGTTTGACTCTATCTGGACTGGCCCGGTCCCTCTGGGAAAGCACCACCACTGGTGTTGCAGAACCGGTTTCTGCAGCTTGATTGTTGTGAAACACCAGCACTGCTGTGGGCGCCTCTGGCTTGCTAACCTTGCTGAAGTTAACTTAACGCTATGTGGTGTCGGCCTTTCCATTGGGGACAACTCGAACTAGCTGGCAGCCAGTCCAGCAAGCCTGTGGCAAATCTAAACCGTGCTCGTTTCCGTTCTCACGGTGGAAACCATGCTGAAGAGCTTTGTTGTGAAACACAGTGTCACACATGATGTGTTGCTGTTGTAGGTGCGTGAGTTGCCCATTGTGATACAGGACCGTGCGTTTGATCTGGCCAGTCAGCTGTACTACCCCAAAAAGTCTCCTACCACCCCTGGTTTGCTCCCTGCCGGCCCTGTAGCACCTGTCTGGATTCCAGGTGTGCATTTCTGATGAACTCATGACTCACGGCTTTAACAGTGCATCATAGAGCTGCATGAGTAGCTTGTTTCCATCTTTGGATGATGTGCATCCAGCACATGATGTTGACAGTGGCAAACAAAACTTGTGTATGGTACCACATTCTCGGATAAGCCCATGGGAGCAAGCTACAACAGGCAGCACTGTTGTGAACCCAGCAGAATCACATTGCAAATTCAGAAGGCAAAATGTTGCATGCTTATTCGGTTGCTCGCTCGCCCTTTCTAGCAACAGCAGCAGCCACCACAGTGGTTCTGATCTCTTCCATGATGCTTGCAGAGTTCCTTGGCATAACTTTGGATGGCAGAACAATCGCTGCTGGTGGTGTGAGTGCTGCTGCCATGGTGGTCAACGGCAAGACCTGGCCGAGATTTGTGAGTATCAGGCTGTCAGTAAGCTGGCAAAGCACACATTTGTATGCCGCATTGCTTTGACGAATGTTGCAGTTTTACTGCCTAATCAAGCTTCAAACATGTGTACATAATCTGGGAGAGTCTGTCGTAATCGCAACGCGTGTATCACCCTGGGGCATGCAGTAGATCCAGTTTGCTGCTGAACCATTGTGTCACACTGTGCTGGCAGCACTGTCCTCCAAGTAACAATTAATCAACTAGTAAACTCAGCAAGTCGCCAATTGTATCAACCAAACACATATGCTGCCGTTGCTGCTGCTTTCCAGAGTGTACAACGTGAGAGCTACAGGCTGAGGTTCCTAAATGGCTGCAATGCACGTACGATCATCTTCTACTTCTCGTAAGTGGCATCTTGGGGTTCACTCTAGCTTTGGCCCGTGAGTTGGCGGGACCTATGCTGCACCTATCAGTTTGTGCTCCAAGATCGGTTTCACAACCCTGTTTGTGCTAGCAACCAAGCTGCTGAAGCTGCATGTCAACCTTGTGACCCAAACAACGGAGGCCGCTAGCCTATCGTGGTATCGGTGCTGTGGGTTCTATAGTATGTGCAAACATGTGTTGCAACACAAGGCTGCTGCGTTTGTCACATGTAGCATGCATGGAAAACATGCTCTCTACGTTATTATGATCATGAGATCTTGAGTGCATTTTGTCTCGCAGATCGACCCTGCCCGGCGGAGGAATCGGCGCGCCACCATCCCCCGTCATCCCGCCCACGCAGCAGGACCTGTTCCCATTCCACGTTATCGGCAATGAAGCCGGGTTCTTTCCGCAGATCGTCGGTCCAGTTACCAAAGTTCTGCTGGGGCCTGCCGAGAGGTATGACGTGATTTTCGACTTCTCACAGGTCCCAGCCGGCGCGCAGACGGTCTACCTGCTTAATGACGGACCGGAGCTGCCGTACAACGGACAGAACAACCGTGAAGGCCTCAACAGTAACACATTCCAGGTATTCAAGTACGCGAAGCTGATATTGAGACATGCACGGTTTGGCCATTGGCGGGTGAAGGCTGAATGACAGCAACATAAGATTGTTTCAAAATAATATCAGCATTTGTACGACCCAACAACGATTGCATTTCTGTTACTTATTGGTCTGAATCATTGTAGCTTGGGCCGTAGCCGACATCAGAACCTGATACACAGCGACCAGGCCAAAGATTATGACTCACACGCATTTTTGCTGCTTCTTGTAGATCATGCGTTTTGATGTCGCTGCAGCAGCTGGTAATGCGTCCAACAGCTTTGCCAGCATTCGGACACGCTTGGATCCCGCACTAAAGGCAGCCTATACCCCGATTACTTACACTCCAGCGGTCACACGTAAGGTACGGCACAGTAGGTTTCTGTACAGCCGTGGTCTTCAATAAATCATTTCACGATCTGGCTGTGGTGAAGCTATGAAATCAGTGCATCGAGACTGGCTCATGTTACTGCTGTGCTTGCTGGTGATGACTGGCTCGCTCAATAGCGGTTGCAGCCACTGCACTTTGAACTCAAAAACTGTCGTTCCATTTGACTTCAAGCAACCGCTCATGTGCTATAGTGTGTGACACTCAAGCAAGCATTGCCTGCCTTGTACTACATGGCATGCAGTTTACTCTGATTGAGAACACAGCTGGCAACGTCGTTGTGAATCAGCTCCTTGGCCAGGTCAACACAACAGCGGGTGTCAAGCTTGCAGAGGGAAAAGCATGGGACGATCCAGTAAGTTTGGCTCCACAAATCAGTTGCCAGACAGTCGAACTCAGCTAGTTTGTGCTTGCAGTTCAGTAGTCAGCTTGAGTTGAGGTATTCTGTAGTCCATTTAGATCTATTGCTGAGCTCTGTGAATGGGTTTCACAATCTGCACTACTTGTTCTGGGGAGCACAACATAAATGGTTGATATCTCCTTTAGCATCAACTTTGAGCCTGGATTGGTCGCAGGTTACCACCAATGCTGCTGAGAACTCCGTTGAGGACTGGGAGATGATCAATCTGACATTGGATGCTCATCCAATCCACATCCATGAGTCATATTTCCAGGTGTGTCATGATGACCGTGGTTGCACCTGATTACCCTGTCAGCCAGCTTATGAGGGTCCTGCAATACCTCCACCATGACATGAATACTGCTTGGGTGATGATACCATTGTTCAGTGATGTGTTGAATCCTCTTTGGGAGCTTAACTCAGTCGTGTTGTTGCCTTCTACATGCTTATCCGTCACTGCTTGCAACAAGTGTTTTTGCTTGTTATGTTTACTTCAGGTTGTCAGTATCACTCAAGTCACAAACATCGTGTCTGCTCCCGCCCCCAATAGTGGTAAACTCACATGGACTGAAACAAACATTCCAGTGGACCGTAGTGTCGTGATCAGCGAATCTATCTTGACTGCACCGGGGCCTAACTGCCCAGTGAACGGTTGCATTCTGCAAAAGGACACAGTTATGGTGCCGGCCAACGCCAAGGCGACGCTGAGGTTAAAGACAAACAACAACAAGGGGCTGTTCCCCTGGCATTGGTAAGGATAGTATGTCAGCTTGTGCCAGTCACCGGGCACCAGGTCTAGATCATTCAAGCATAAATGTTTATGCCCGGCCCCGTTTATACCAGTGGTAGCAACCAGACTAAACTGCATGGCAGGGTGAACTCCCGACATTAATGATGCACACATGCATTGTCCAAATCACTCACTGGCAGTGCTCACCATCACATGGAGTTCCAGACTCAGGGCAGTGCCGCATAACATCTTGAATGGTCCAGGGACAGCTACGGAGCATTGGCTACCCTGAGCGTAGCACGCATAAATCCAGATGATGCATCATTGACAGCACACACCTGGTAGCAACCAGCACTGATGGTCTTGGGGTATGTACACAAAAACCCAAGGACCTACTACTTATGCTGCAGCAGCTAACACCATGTTCTGTGTATTCTGTTTTCTTCATTGCAGCCATCTGCTAGAGCATGAAGATAATGAGGTGAGAATATGTCAGCTCGTCAG